>JANHGN010022465.1:0-58248 GCA_024605025.1 Megaceryle maxima | reverse complement strand
TTTTTCCCCCCCCCCCCCCCCCATGTCTCAAAAAGGAGAGAAGAAAAAGGAAAACAAGCCTCAAAAAATTATATTGGAAATAATTTTGCAGTCTTCAAGGTTTAACATAGTCAAGCTCACAACAATCATTCAAATCCCACCTTGATCAGACTTCAGATCCATACAAAAAGGTCTAAGGCTACATGGATACACAGACTGAAATGTAAAAACAGAGCAAAAGCAAAAGCTGAGCTCCAGCTGCAGCACAACTCTGCCTGATGTGGCACAGCTCTCACCACGATGCTTTCCCACCCAGCCCTGGACATCACCACCCACTGCTGAGGTCAGGGAGAAATGTGGCTCAGGGAGTCCCGAGAGGATGTTCAAGCAGAGGATCATTTACTGAGCAGCATCAAAGGGAGGTGGTGAAAGGCACACCACACAGGTAGTCAGCTAGACCTTTAGGAAACTGCCATGGGAGTCATTTCTCTGGAAGAAGGCGACACCTGAAATACTTGGTTCACCTGTAGATTATCCAGAGTTTCTCCATGCTTGTTATTTGTCTTAGATGGGAGGATTCGATCAGGTTTGTTCTGGTAAAGCAAGGTTTCTATTGAACCTAATGACTCTCCCAGTGTTCTATCTGGAAGATAACCAGTTTCTGGGCTACAAGTTTCCTCTGTGACTATTTGTGGATCTTTCCTTTCTACCTTTCATAGTAACAAATGCTGCTTTTTCCCAGGTATGTAATTACTTCAGCTCAGCTCGTTTCAGAGTCCACAGCCTCTTGCCAGAGCTGAAGAACCAGGTGGATAAATCTCCCCTCTGCCAAGACACTGACAGCTGTGAGAAAAGCACAGGTAAGGTGGGTATGACCTTATGGCAACGTTTTAGAACCTAACAGCAGGAACAAAGACCTCCTGTAAAGGAGCTATAATAACCCTACACAATGCCTAGTTAATATTAGATACTGTGCTCTATTGTACAAATACTCCAAACTGTCTCTGGGAGGTGAACGTAGAGGATGGGCAGGTCCTGCAACCCAAGAAAGATGAAGGTTCATCAGAATCTTAAACCTCCAAAAACCTTCTCTTTTGAGACCAGTTTCTTAGCAGATATAAAGTGACATGAAAATACACCCAGGGAAGTAAAACTCAGGAAAAACTGACCTCTGACAGAACTGTTATAAATAGGATATTTGAGAAGTTTTCCATACAGCATCAGCTACCCTTTAACCCTTGAACTGCATGCATTTTCCAGCCATCCTTCTAGCCCACTACTGCGTTTGTGTGCACACACATAGATATATGTACATATACACATATATTTCTATACCTTGGGACTGTGGAGTATGTTCAATTAAACTCTGCTTTCATAAAATGCTTCATTTATTTTTACCCTGATCGCTTATTGCAGCTGAAGACATACAGGGGCTGGGTAGGTGGCCAGTTTGCTTTCTGCAAAATGTATTTGTGCTGATTCAAAGAGGTCAATGTGCCCACGAGTAAGATTCAGGGTCCTGCAAGGTGCTTTACACCTCTGTGGCTAATGAGCAGATATAATGCATAGGAAGCTAAGAGGGGAAAGCTACAAGGGATGTTGGGATTTGAACCTGGTTCAGAGCTCACAGCCTTGGGGCTGTTTGCTTGGCTTTGTGATGGGCCTTATCTGAGCTTCACTGCAGATCACCACATGGATGTCACCAACACCACTCCCGAGTTGTGCCCACACATCTCAGAGCAGAGTTACCCCATCCAGCAGAGCTGTGCAACAGACAGGTCCAGTGAAACCACACCACATCCCATCAGAGAGCCTAGAACTCGAAGGACAAGTTTGTAAGAACACCAACAGCTGACCATTAAGAGTCAGATCCACAAGAGAGAAATGATGAGCATGGCCTTGGGTGCTCCTTGCTTCGTTGAGCCACCTCTGCAATGTTTTACAAGCTCTGGGTTGGACAGAGCTCAAGCACGTGTCTGGGAACTGCTGGAAGCATTCAGTCATGAGCACCAGACGAGCACCATGATAGCAGGACAGCAGAGGCATGCCCTAGAGTGAGAATACATTTCCCAGCACTGAAGAATATGCCTTTGAGTCCCGAGAAGCTCCTGCTGCTTTCCAAAGCCCCTTTAGACCTTTTTGTACCTGTAAAATTTAGGAGCAAAGTCCAGCCTCAGATGTTCATTTCCTGGAGCTCTTCTCACAAATGAATCGCCATGTGCTGCACCTTCCTCTCCTGCCTGAGGGATGTGTCAAAGGGAAGGTCACATCCAAAACACGAGGACACCCTAAAGCACTTTTTCATCTGCCTTAAATACAGACAAGGTACACAGAAGTATCCTCAAGAGGTGGCAGATGAATGACTGCTGGAAAGGAGGGCAGGGGCTGGAGGACTCTGGCTGCCTCGGAGTGGAGGTGTAAACAGGTGAACACTCCTTATTTATCCAGGTGGGGATAGACCAGTTCCATGGATTGAAATAATAAAATAGCTGATTTGCTGTGTCTCAGCAACTACAAGTGAGCTCTCCCTTCCCTCCACCGTTTGTGGGTTGCACAAGTGTTTGTTAAAGATACCTGTATTTAAATTTATGGCTATTTTATTACTCATAAATAACAAAGTTATCACCAAGTGCTGGGCAAATATAAGCAATATCTCTCCTGGAAATGAGGCAAGAATCTTTTGTTCTAATCCTGGGCTCTACTGATCCTTTTATTCCAAGGAAATTTATCACAACCAAACCTGAGGCTGCATGTAATGCCTTTAGGAAATTTCATCCCTTTCTACAAGTCATCTCCAGTGAAACTGGCTGGAGAACAACTTGGCATCAAGTCTCAAGGGCAATAAAAAAGGAAAACTGAAGAACTTTTCATTAAGCATGTGTTGAATGAATCAGCTTAGGAGGGATATCAGGATCTTTGGCAGACGAAGCGCTGGAGTTCTTAACTGAGTTTGTGGTGCCTTTGTGCTTTACAGATGGGCTATTAGTAGAGACTGAGCCTTGGCTGTGGGCAGAGATGTGAAATCAGAGCGGATTCACCACTGAGTTTTTTTTTTGCACCGTTTTTGACTTCAAACTCAAGATAGAATTCTTGCCAGCCCTGTGTGTACGCTCATTTCACAGCTTTCACTTCCTTCTGTCATTACCTTTGTTTGGGCAAAGCCAAATTTTAAACCTAAACACAACTATGGAGAAAAATATGAGAAAAAAAACTTAATACATAATTCAAAAATTCAAAGAAATGCACCTCGTGTACTTCACCGGGTAGATCCAGTCTGCTTTTAAAGGTTGATCCCAGAGCTGAAAGCAAACCTAGGGACCACTCGTCCCACTGGTTTTTACCTCAACCAGATGATTTCCCCTTTATCCAGGTGGGATTTACTTTTAATAGCTATTTACACCCTTGCATTACTTACAGTAGTTATTTATGTTCTGTGTCTAGTCTATCGCTACAATAAATTTGTTAAGCTTTATCAGCAGCCAGCTACCAGCAGACATCAGAGAGCTGATGTACCTTTAGGAACTGCTACCAGATTCCTGAAAATTATGTTTTTAGATCACACTTTGCCTCATAGAATAAAAACAAGACAGTATTCTGGGGAAATGTGTCTATCTCTTTATTCAGTGTCTAGAGAAATGACTGTGCTCTTAACTTAGGCACCTCCAACAGAGGTTTGAAACAGAGTGGGATGAATCCAGGCCTGGCTGTGAAGTGAGCACACAGAGTCTTGCTTCTCCTTTTTAAGGCTAGGCTTTACATAGGACCTAAAATTATTTTAGGTCCCCCCAAACCATCTAACCCCTAAGGGCTCTCTTGAAAATCCTACGCTAATTTCAGCTCCTGGTAAGTGTTCAAATGTTTGGATCCCTATGGAAACCTTCCTCTGGATGATCTGAACCATAAGGTAGTGGTATTTGTATTCCCACTCCCCATGAGTTTCCATTGGTATCATTAATATATGGCAAGAATGTAAGTACTAGGAAAATATGTTCACAGTCCCTGGTTGATTCTTCCAAGATGGTGCTGTCGTAGGAAAAAGGATTACGTGAGTTAAAAGTGCACAGGGCTCAGCAGTCATTAAGAGCTACAACTGCTCCCAGCAAAAATACTTTTTGCAGCTGCACTTTGGAGAAATGTTTCACGTGTTTTCAGTTGTTTGGTTTCTTGTATGGATGTCAATATTCCTCAGCAGGCATCTCTCTCCACCTGCCGTTTGGCAGGAGTGACCCAAGGTGGGTGGATGGATTTTGTTTAAGTGATGAGATCTGTCAGCCTTTAGGGCAAATACAAAAGCTGAGCTTAGCATAAGTGTAGAGTAATCAAAAGGGGATAGACACGTTATTTACTCTGCTTTAAACTGCACTTCTCCTGGTAGCTGTGCTGCCAATACATGTGATGCTCCTGGGACTTCCCAGGCTCCAGTGAACAGCCCTTTGCAGTTTTCTGCTGTACGTCCGACCAAGCTCTGCTAAAGTCCTTGCTTTTTAAAGACAGACCTCACTAAACTTGAAAGGGTAACCTGCACCTGGCTGTATTAGAGAGTGGCACTGTTAAAGCTGCAGTCTCCACTGTCATCTCAGTCAGGTACAACCCAGAGCCTCACTTCAATATAATGAAGCTGCTTCACCATAGCAACTGGATGTGCAGCTGCAGGGTCTGGCTTAGGAGAGCTTTCTCTGCCTAAATTGTTCTGCTCTTCCCTCCCATAAAAGCAGGAGAGAGACGTCCTCCTAAAACTCAATCTTTTACCATCACTTGGGAACACATCTAGTTTAAAATTCCCTTTTCGTGAATTTTGCAGAAATATTTGTGAGCTTCATCTCCGTGGACCGAGATTCAATGGCTTTTGCACATCCACACACAATTAAAGAAATCATTAAAATACCATTTTAATCCTTTTTAAACAGATTCTTAAAGTTTAATTTAAAGCCAAACTGTTGTTCATGACCTTGTTATCATATTTGACTTTGATCTTGGACCTGTGAATAATATCCTGTCTCATTCTGAAAAAGTGGAAGTAGGGAGAGCCCCTCCCCTTTCTCAGTCATCTGTTTTGATAATTAAATGCCAGTTCTTCAGTCAAAACACCAGCCTGCCTGGGCCATAACCCTTCTGTGCTATGAGGTACAGTGCTGAGAGTCTCAACATACAGATTTTGAACCAGTAGCATTAGAAAATGACCTGGAGCAGGGCAGAACAAGCTCTGGTCCAGCAGCAACGGTCTGCAGAATCCCCAGAAGTAATTTTACAGCTTTCCACTTTGCCTAGCTTTAATAGGGAGTCATCATTTGCTCACCTGTCAGGAGAAAAGTGCTCTATAAACCCCAGTTCTATTCCATTCCAAGGCAGCAGCTGATTTTTAACTGGTTGTTGAGGTCACAGTGGCTCCAAACCTCTCACTAACCTTTCCTGCTGTAAGTCAGGCCATTGTTGCTAGGCTCTGCTCTAGGTTCAGCTTATTGCTTTCACCACCCACTCGTCCAGTATTTTCCTAGCAGTAGCCTTTTCCAAGCAAACACCAATCTGTAAAGCCTTTGCATGCAGCAGAGATGAAAAATCATCAACAGCATTAAGCCTCTATATAGAGTTTCTAATTTATCTAACAAATTTTCAGCAAATGATAGTCTACTGTTTTGTTTTGGTTTTTTTCTTGCTGCCTTCACCTGAACTTGGGAAAAAAATGTGTGAATGAATTAACATCAATAATAGAGTTGAATAAACTCTCTGGAGATAGAGCAAAAAATACACCTATGCCCTCTTGGAGTGACAGAAGATGTAGATACCAGGGCCATTCACAGGATAATGCTAGCAGGTATAGCTAGTTCAAGGAGAATCTCTTCTATATTCAAGGTGAAAATAGGAATTTATGCTCATACTCAATTCCAGAATATTTTAAACTTCACCGTCGCAACTGAAGTTCAGAGACCTCTCTCTGCTACCCTGGGTCTTTCATGGTCTGATTAGTAGAAATGGTTGTATTGCTGCAGCATCCAGACACCGAGCCAGAGATCTGGACCCGATGGTAGAAGGTGGTTCAGAGTGGGGGGAAAAAAAGTGGCTGCTGCTCTGCACCATTTCTGTGTAAGACAGCAGACAGCAATTGTTTGCAAAGAGCAAATGATAGGCAGCACAAGCAAGGACCGAGCCAATTTGTCAGCCTAAGGCAGAAATAGAGGTCTGGTCCTGGCAGGCCAAGATGAGCCTCAAAGACAAAACCAAAGAGCTCATGTTTGCAGCGTGAAGTCACGGAAAGGGGTGCAAAAGGAGAAATGGCACAAGGATCCTTGCAGATTTGGAAAAAATCGTCTTCGCTGCAGCGCTCTCAGGACATCTGGTTAAGCCAGATATTTCCTGCTGAGCTACAAACGTCACCGTTCCTCCTCCTGCCACAACTGCTCAGGAGGAGAAAATACGAGATCCTCTGCGTTTGTGACTGCCAACATCCATGCTCTTGAACTGGGTGCGACCTTTGTGCAGAAATGTTTGCCAAGTGACAATCTTACGTACCGAGATTTGTTTTAGCAACATCATAATAAAGGTTTTGCTCAACAGTTTTTGAAGCCCAAGTTTAAAACTAAAGGCAAATACGAGCTCTTGAGAGAAGAAGATAATACCAGGGGAAAAAGCAAGAAGTACACATTTTGTGTGTGGAAAAAAAATATGTATAAATGTGACCATTCATGAGGCAGTTATATCGCCTTTCATTTGCAATCATTCCTGATTTTTCTTTAGCTACCTATACCACATTAGCTCCGGAGAGCAAAATCCAACAACAAATACAGAGCTTTCTTAAAAGTTGTCTACTTTCAAAAGCAAAGTCTGGAAATTACTATCAGAGAACCTGAAAAACCTTGTGCTAGACCAGGTTGGGCTGTCCCCTGGAGAAGGATGACGACTAACTGCAAATCACTGACAACCTCAAGGGAAAACAAAAGAGCACAGTTCAAAGTGCTGTTAGTTGGGCTAAAAAACCCACACACTTAAAAAAAAAACCCATCCCCAAGCACTAAGGACAGAAGTCTAATTGAAGGAACACCAAAGCAGGACTCTAAGATGTTTCCAGTCTTACTGACAATAGCTACAGCAAGGATGTGCGCGAGAAACTTGTTCCTATCCTGTTTTTCCTGATCATTCAAACCTCTGCCTGTCTGGGGCAAGCTGCTCAATACTCCAAACCTCTTCTGCAACAACATTTGTACCAGTGCCACAGTGAAATGATGCTATTGTGAATGTTGTGGATGTGCTCGTCTTCCTTTGTTCCAAGACCAGAGTACTGCGGGGTCCAGAAAACACATCAGGTCATCAAATCAACACAGTAAATCTTCCCTTTTACTTAGAAAGACAAAAATAATCTTGACTTTTTAATGAGCTCACACAACACCAAAACGACATTTCAGACTCAGGAAAGTATCTCATTTCTGCTGGCGAAATGCAACACAGCAGAAGTTGGACTGGGCTGCGCTTGGACGGGCTCTAGTACTACATGTCGAATCCAAGTCCATCACAAAGAGGGAGCATTTCAAGTCACAGATATTTGGTAGCAACACTCTATATCCAGTGTTGTCTTCCTGAATTCAGCTGGTGCAGAGGCACCGGTGTGTTTGATGCCAGCCTTAATATTAAATGCAGAAGAAGGAAAGCTACTTCTGTAGAAATAGAGGATGGACCTCCTGTGCAAGAGATCCCAGCAGCCCCAGAAAGCATGTAATCTCTTCATGATCTTCATTTTAAGAATTGGCCTGATTTATTTTTTTTTTATGTGTCCTCACTATTCCTACTGGAAGGGATTTCCAGCGCCTGTCTATTTATACCCATTTCTTCTTGTGCCAACATTGTCTCTTCGCTTAAATAACTTTCCTCTGCCTGCTGCTTGCCTCCTTAATGCACTCATAGGCAGCTGTCAGATCCCCTCTCAGCCTTCTCTCCTTAGGCAAAACAAGTCAAGCCCATTTAAAAACCTCTGAAAAGTCATCCCCATTCTCCAGGTTCTTCCTACCTTTTCCCTACAGATGAGCTCCTCCCTGTAGATGTGGTGATGAGGATCCTCCACAACCCTTCCTCTGTGGAAGTTTCCCATTCAACGGATTTTAAGATCATATCATAATCTGAGGACTCAGAGGAAAGGTCAGTGGCTCTTCCTTTGCTTTCACCCCATCAGTAACAAAACAATCACCGTGTAATAATGCAAAAAAAATCACACCCTTCACGTCACCCACAGACTTAGGAAAAGCCACCATGTATCATACTGCAGCATATTCCCACACTAAGCTTTGCAGCTCTTCCATTTCCTCAGGAGCAACAGCAAATGAGGGCATGGCTTTTTCTTCTACAATTTTAAGGCCCAGTTAGAGGCTGAAAATTGAACAAAAATATATATGTGACCACACCTGTATTTGTCAGGTAAAGAAAAATACAGGTAAAGAGAATAGCTTCCCCTTCTTGAGGGGGAAAAGCTTTGGAAAAGCATTTAATTCCTTTTACTACCATCATTTCTGCCTCTCTCATCAACATCGTATCCATTCGGGGCAAAGCACAGGCAGATAAAAGATCTGTTTCTCCTTGAAGTCAAGGCAGGAGTAAAATTCCCCGTGGACTTTTGTTGTAGAGCAAGGAGCGGCTTTAGGGTTCCTGCTTTTGTAACATGGACAAAATCCACTAGAATAAAATGAATTTCAGAGATAACCTAGTTTAACAAAGCACTCAACCTAAAGAGGAGGAGAAAAAAAAATCCAGAGGGTTTTTAAAAGATGCAGGTAGATATTAGCTGCAAAAAGAAAAGTGGGACTTGGTCTGGAAAATGCAGCTGAAAATTGTTGCTGAAGAACATTAGACCATTCTCTGCCCAGACTGTCCAAGGTCCTACCACAAAAGCACTGCACAGACCTCTATAGTTGGTCTTTGCTGGTAATGAGCACAAGTGGTATTGTCCTAAAAAGATGATTTACACCTTGTCTTTGGAATATACCTTCCCACAAAAATCCCGACACGTCTATCAGGAAAGGCTCCCTTTGCAAACATAAGTAAGTGCAGGAATAACAAGATATTGCAGAATGAGTCTGATCAGCTAGGAAAAAAAAAAAGTATGTTAGGATTAACAGATACCTGGCTTATGTCAGAACCTGTTCAAGATAAGAGGAAATATTTTTTTAATGAAATCTAAGTATGGCCCTTGCAGATGTGGAAAGAATGTTAACAGGAAGATATTTTCAGTTCCTACTTGGCTATAAGAAACAGAGTTTGCAGCCAGGTTGGGTTTTTTCATTATATCTTTTCTTTATTTAATTAATTTATAATTTTTTCCCAATTCCACCTTGCCCTCTGCTATATTTCCTTGGGGAGCAGGAAGCCCAAGTGCCCTCTCTCGCAGCCATTGCAGGCTCAGGAGCAAAACCCAGCTTAAAATCTGTTCAAGGTTGAGTAACAAGTAAAGGCAAAGGGAAGTTTGTAACTCAGTGACTAATTCTCCCACTGATTTGGAATTTCTGATACTGCACGAGTAGCAGAGAGAGAATTCCGTACACACGGGCTTATTTCCCACCCCCCCAAAAAAAAAAAATCAACCTCGCTGGTCCTTCTTATATGCTAAAATCAGGGAAAAAAGAGATTTCACATTGCTTTGTTTGATTTCTGTTATTTACATGCCTCATTGTGGGTGGCATTTCCCTCCCCTCCTTTCATTTTTCTTCTCCAGTGCAGAAAGAGATTATTTATGAGGGAGATAAAGGAGAACATATATCCTATAAGAGAGTTTGTTTATCCCAAATACCATGTTTTGATAAGTGTCTACGTGGAAGAGGAATGAGGTTGTGTCTTCAACTGAAATGAGCTATTTTTGTACATATAAATCAGATAGTAAAACACTGGCACGTGGTGGAGATGGGGGTAAGGTTCTCAGGCAGCTTAACTTGGAAAAAAAAAAATTACTTATCCCCCTCCAAGAAAGGAGTCCATGTTTCACACTAGATAAAGGACACCTTCACCTCTTGATGGTTAAACAGTCTAACATGAAATATCAGCTTGTACTTAAAATCCCTGCAAATGTTTTGGGTGGGAAAATTCTGTGGAAATTTGGGTTGAGTTGGGTTACATTTTTTCCTTACAATGACTTTAGTACAATCCAAATTTCCAGACCAAACAGCATTTTTTTCCCCCCGAAGATTTTTCATCATACGGTGACAATTTGCAATGTGTTATTTCAATTAATTGTCAACTATTTCCAGATCTCTGACCAGATTACTGTATATAAAACCGTCGCTGCTAGTCAATTTGCTTTTCTTTCCTCTCATTTATTTTCCAAGACAAGAGCTTTTGGGTGACCATCTGCTTCTTATTTCAAACCTGTCTATTTTTGTTGATACCTGATGTCCCATGTCTCATGCAAAAGCTCAATTAAGGACGGATAAGCAGGTTTTTTCTTTTGACACAGGTCCCCTATTCTAAGCAGCAACACTTTACCTTTCCAAGTTACTTTTCTCTTAGAGATTTTTTTCAAGCACTTCTTTAAGTTTTCTTTTAGACCCATGTTAGGCAACCATTTCCAAATAGGCTTGGCTTTATGCATGAGTTACCTTACAAAGTGAAGTAGAAACATTTGTGTGCTAAAATATAAGAATTTGTGGAGCTGGAGCCTTAGGCAACGTAAAGCTAGATGGGGCTCCATCTCCTCTTCCCCACTTGTATCCATACTAAGTCTAGTCTGTTTTGGGACCAAAATAGCTTTATTTGTCTAATGACCTATGCTGCTATATTGTTAGGATCACGCTACGTCCTTTCCAGCCTTCAACCTCTAATGCAGCTGCTGTCAGGTAAAAAGCTCCAGGCAGAGTGCCAAATACCAACCTCACCAGATCTTAAAAGTGATGTTTATTCTTTTAACTGCATTGATTCCTTGTCCCCCCGGTAGGTATTGACAGCTTTTAACCCCTCCCAGCAGTCATCTCAAGCAGAAACAACTTAGAGAAGGCTTGAAAGTAGACTAGGAAGAAATAACCAATACACAAATATCAAACAGTGGCTACCACCATAAGAACCTGCTTCTCCAGCTCCGTTCAGAGCTACGCAGGGAGCAATGTTTATTTAAGTGCAAGGCATACACAAGACCCAGGTGCTGCTTAAAACCAGCTTTATTTCCAGCCACCCTCCCCTGTAAAAGATTTGATGTTGCTTTTGTCTCATCTAATTTTTGTGACCAAGGTACAATTCTCACATTAAGAACACGGTCATTTTAGGGTTTCAGGTAGATAAAGAAACACGAATGTTCCCGGTGAGTGATTCAGTCTAAAACATGAATTGCTCACTCATTTTTTCTATCTTAACACACCAACACAAATATTTAATAAGAGGGAGAATGAACCTTAACCAGGAACTCCACACTCTTCAGGTGGGAAGGTGTTTTGTCTCCTTTTTAATTGTAGCAGTTGATTATACCTTGTTTTTCTCATTTACTCTAGGCAGAACATCGTACGTAAGCAAAATCACTAGCTGTTTTGGTGGTTGGTTTGGTTCCCACCCCCCATCCCCCTCTGTTTTCCTTATTCTGTTCATATTTTTTTCTCAAAGTCTGTCACCAATGCCTATTTTTGCTCTGTAGTGGAAATTTTATTTAACGATTAAGAAAATCCTAAATCGTTAAGCAATAATTCTGAGAGATTATCTTACTGAGTAATAAGCCATTTTATAGCAGATCTTTTGACAGGACATATTTCACTTGGAAAACCATCATTTTTTCTCCCTTAGGTTATAAGGTGCTTAAATCATTTTTTGAAGGAAGGAGGAAACAGCTGTGGCTAAAGCACACTTTTTCCATCTGTCATTTTTTCTTTATTTTTCTCTTTTTGTGCGTGCAGAACTCTCAGAGTGAAAGCATTAGCACCAGTGCCAATAGCAGAAGTTAAAGAATGTAAACTTGAACTTGGATGATTTTGGTCAAGGTCCGAGAGTAGGATTTCTTTTTTTCCCATGTTCTCTGGCTGGGTTGGAGGTCAGGGTTGTGTTTTTCAAGTCAGTGTGAAGAGGCAGGTGGCGGGATGTGCAAACTGCTGCCATACCTGTCCAGCCCTTCCGCCTGACTTTTCACCCAGCCTTTGAGCTAAGCCATGGACAATTTTCTCAGCTGCTTCCATTTCATCAAAGGAGCTACCTGGACTCAACTTTTAATCAACCAAAAGGACAAATACTGGTTTGATGCTGCAGATGGTTTTGATTCCATTAGAGATTCCTTTAGGCTGAGACTCTTGAAAATAAAAAGTTCAGAGGGGCATGAGCAAGAGAGGTTGATGATCTGAATTTGGTTGAGATACACCCAATATCACCTCTGTGAGGGTGATGGAGCCTGGAACAGGCTGCCCAGAGGTTGTGGAATCTCCTTCTCTGGATCCTTTCAAGACCCACCTGAATCTGTTCCTGTGTGACATGCCCTGGGTGTTCCTGCTCTGGTAGGGGGGTTGGACTCTATGATCTCCAGAGGTCCCTTCCAATCCCTACCATTCTATGATTCTATCATCTTCCCTGCTTATTTAAAAGAGTGCTTCCAAACTGCCCCTTCCAATACACGACCTTTGCTACCCAGCGCCTTCTGCACCCAGCCTCTCTTGAGTTCAGCAACAATCCTCAGCTCCAGTTTTAGGAATCACCATTTGGAGTCAGTCAGATCCACAGTATCTTGCTTGTGAAAATGTCTAATTCTTCAGAGGAAGCCTCAAGATGCCAAATAACAAAAAGGTATAGAAAACCAGTTTGGAGATACCCCATCCCCATCCCGCCCAAGTCCTAAAATCCAACAAGTAGTAACAAATTAACATCTAGAAAAATACTTGCTATCTCAAGTCCAACCCTCATTCCACAGTAAAAGAGTAAAAATATAAACATGACAGCACAGAGGGACAGCTTTCCATCAGGGTAAAGCATAGGTGCAAAATTATCAAGGTTTTGATTTAAGTGTTCCCTTAATCCCTTCTGTGTCTAATGCGGGAGCAGAACTGAGGAATTTGGGGCTTGAACACAAAGAGAAGCCCTGCTCTCTTCTGGAGGGGTGAGGAGGGTTATGAACTATAGAGCAGGCAGGTGAAACACTGCACAATGAAAAGCAATGAGTATCTGGATGAAAAAAAAGAAAAAGGAATGTATAATCCCACAGCTATTGTTCACTTTTGTGCCAGCTAACAGGGGATTGGCATCTATCCCAAAAAAGCTAGCACTATTTTGATTGTAATTTTCATTTTCTTCTTCCTTTAAAAAACTGCCCCTGTAAAAGTCAGCCAGGATTTAAACAAATACATCCATAGCATGATAATACTGCCATTAAAAAAATAATTAGGAACACGGCCTGAAACAACTATCTAAAGATGCTTGAAAACGTAAATCAGCCCAAGTATTTGAATAACAGTAAGGTGATGATGGAGACAGTGTGAGGTGGTCTTGCTTGAGAACCAAAAGGCTTGTTTTGATAGAAGGACCATCAAACAGAGCAGAGCAAGGTCTGGGCGTTCCAACTGTGCTCTCTGGCCAATCCATCTCTAAGAAAACTGTCAGAAAGGGCAAATGGGCAATATAATTCTTCTCACTAGTTACGCTGTTTTGTGGGAGCAGAGCAGCTTGTCACTGACAGACAGATCTAACCTCTGAAATCCAGGCCTCATCTTTTTTTTTTTTCCCTCTCACAAAAAAACACTGATTTTCTATTAAACCTTTTCTTTGGCTTTGAAGCTATTTGAATGCTATTATTTCAGAGACTTAGGTCTCTCCTATAGCTCCCTACAGACTTTTTATCGATGGAAAAAAATATTGCCCCACGTTCCTTTTTATCATTTGCTGTCAAACATGCCAAAGAGCTCGACTCAACCATGGATTATAAAGGGAGATTTTCAGTGGGTTTGGATTTAGTTCTCAGTTTCCATCTTTATCAAATCACTCTGATCTTTTCCACATACATTTCCCGGAGCCGCAGGAACACAGCGTGTGCTGGTGTGTCTCCTCTGCTGGGAGGCCAAGGAAAACCTACGTTAGGAGGCAGCCCAGAAGGGAAATTGTTGCAGTCTGGGGAAGAACTAATAAGAATCAAACCTACAGACTCTTTCAGCCCACTGCACCTCTCTGCTGCGCTGCCCACTCCTCCACCCCAAATGCTGCTCCTCACTGGAGATCCCAGATTCAGTATGACAGCAGCCAGCCACTTTCCCATCCTTCTGCAACATGGTGCTGAGCCCCTGAGCATCCAGGCACCATCAGAGTCCATGCTCTGGCCAGCAGCCAGTCCCAGGCTGCCTTCTCAGTGTGTGATTTGCTCCACAGTTCAGTTGCTTACAGTCCCCAAACAAGGTTTCCAGACCCATCGCCTTGTTATTCAGAGGGAGGACAGCCCAAAAAAAGGAGTCCAAGTCTCAGTCCATCATCTTCAATGAGAGCTGCTCAGCACGACAGAGCTGGACTCCTCTTTAATCCCTGCAGGCTGCCAGCCCTGGTGTCAGTCATTGCAATGCATGATATTCCTCTCATCAGGTTCTCAGATGCAGCACAGAGAAGGTCGTACAGATCTTCCTCTGTGCTGAGTCACAACCTGTTCCTCCTTCTCTCAGCAGGAGCTGTGTCTAAGGCAGGACGTTCCTACACAAAACGCACAGGACTCAGGGAACATGAATGAGTCATTGTTGTCTTTTTTTTTATACTCTGCATTAATAGATGCTAATAAGAGCATTTCTGAAAGCTGTTACAAATACCAATTCATTTCGTGACATCATTTCTTTGCAAAGCTTTAGCAGTTACTACCATCACTGGATAAGAAGTTTAAAAACCAAAAATTAGTTCTTGCCCACTTTATGTCTGTGAAATCTTACTTTTGTTCTTCTGCATAGTCACCACAATCAAATAAAGCTCTGAAACTTTTTTTTTTTGGGGTGGAAAATAGCACATTAGTAGAGCTATTGACATTGGCTCAGAAAACCAGATCTTCATCAGGAACAGGGAAAGCTGTTGCTTTTTCTATCATCAGAAAGGTAGGGAAGTCAGGAGAGATAAGACAAGGCATATTTGGCAATGCCTGGTATTACCACAGATCAATATTTTTCAGACAAAAGTGTTTTTCTTGAAAAATGGTCTGCTTTTGAAATACAATTTAACATGTGAAAACAGACTTCTGGAACTTTTTCATGGTTTTGCACGTTAAGTTTTAATGAACCTTCGAAAGAAAGCCATTTATTACAAACGTATCCTTGCTTGCAAGCTTTAAATGTTTGATTAGAAGCCTGAACTATTCAAAGTACTTTGTTTTCAACTTGCAAAACACAAATACTTAAAATAAATCAGGATTGTTCTCTCTTTGATGAGCTCTATCTTGTTCATGCTCTTTCAAAACGCATGGAAGCGTGCTCTGAGGTAAAAGCCAGGAAAATGAGCATTAAAAATTATTCAATGATGGGGCAAACAATAGCCAGAAACAGCCATGGATGAGGGTCCTGCTAACTCAAGAAAGTGTGTTTGTGTCTAATAGGGATGAGGATTCTTGGCCAAGAAAACATCATCCTTAAACCAAGGTTAAAGGTTTGCAAAAGTTGCAAAAAAAAGCTGAGAACGCAACTTTGAGTGGAAAGGTTTAGTCAGCTTCAGAAACAGTTTTCATTTATAATGCATGGAAAATTGCTAATCTTACCAAGTTTGTCACCAAACCAGTGCTAAAGTCTGAATGGAAAAAGTTTTGCAGTCATTTCTGTGAAATGTCATGTAATTCAGAAGAAACGGAGAAAAACAAGAGCGCGTTATTTCTGGGGTTTTTTGTTTTGTTTTTTTCCTTGCATGGTTTGGTAGTTAAGACTTTTTATCTTGGAATCAGGAGTCTGGACTCCATTGACCCCTCTTCAAGAAAATCCTTCAGGTACCAGGAAAACACTGTTGGTGGGGAAATAGCTTGGAAAGATACCCAGCGTGACCCTGGAGTCAGGTTCCCTAGCTTCAGAGATTACTATTTCCCTTCTGTAAAATTAAGAATTAAAAGTACTAATTACTATGGTTCCTAGCATCTGAATGAACATGGTAAGTATATTTTATACCAACCTAACAGATTTTTGTCTTCTATCTCCAAATAACAACAACTAAATAATTATATAAAAAAATGCCTTGCAACCCATTGTTTTGCTAGTTAACAATTCTATGCTGTTACTTTGGGGCCAAATGGAAATATAAACCAGATCATTTCCATTTAACCAATTTCTGGAAAAAAAATAATAATAATTAAAAAAATGCTTACTGCCTACAGAAGAGGCTTCAGTATTAATACATCATGCAGAATGGAAAAGAGCAAAGCAAGGATCCCACATTGCAGAAATTAAGGCAGAGGTGGAGTAAATGCTGGTGTCAAAGGAAATTCATTAACTAATCTTATCTAAAGAGCACATCTAAATGTGTCAGGTGATAAAGAGCTTGGCCAGCTCAAACTGTCTCTCTTGAAGATGCCTGCCTGTTTGAGCCACGGAAAGAATGGGAGCGCACATACTCTATTACATACCTCTCAGGCCTTGCTCAGAGAACGTTAAGCAGCAAGTTTGGAGATGACAAAAGTCTTATTAACCACATGGATGCTGAAACAGTAAAATACGCTATATAGCTGACTCCTTTTGCTGTCTAATTTGCACCCCTTTTGCACATCTTTTTGGTCTCCCACACCTTTCGACCTCCATCTGTCTTGACCTCCCACCGCTTTTGACCTCAGCTCTCAGCACAACACGTTCAGACCTTCCTATCAATGGTCAGTCTACCCCAATCTGCACCAAGGGGGCCATCTCCAGCAGCATACTGATATGGACAGCCCAAGAAATACCTTCTCGGTACAATGTCACGTTTCAACTCTCTTCAGCAATACCTACACACAAGGAAAATTAATCAGAAATTTCTTCCTTCAATGTCAGTAAAACCACATTATGAAAAACTTCCATTTCTAGGAAGATGACTTTGACAGCTGTGTTGAAATCACCTCTGGTAATTTTAACTGACTTGAAGCTTTTACATTTGATACCAACTGTAGGAAGTTTAACAAGAGCAGTTGCAAGATTTTGCACCTGGGACAGGGTAATCCTGGCTGTACACCCAATTCAGGGAATGAGAGGCTGGAAAGAAACCCTGTGGAAAAAGATCTGGGGGTTGAGGTTGATGACAAATTGAATAGGAGCCACCAGCGTGCCCTAGTAGCTAAAGAGGTCAATCGTATCCAGGGGTGCATCAAGCACAGCATCGCTCACTGGTCAAGGGAGGTGATTACACTGTGCTGGAACAGCCCCCCCTTGAGTCCTGTGTGCAGTTTTGAGAACCTCAATATAATAAGGACACCAGACTAAGAGTGTGTCCAGAGAAGGGTGACCAAGATGGTGAAAGGTCTTGAGAGCAAGACTTGCAAGCAGTGGCTGAGGTCAGTTGGATTGTTCAGCTTGAAGAAGAGAAGGGTGAGGGGATGCCTCATCAGGGTCTATCCTTTCCTCAAGGGGGAGGCAGTGGAGAGGTAGGTGCTGATATCTGGGGACCAGAGAGAAAATGGAATGAAGGTGCATCAGGGGGAAGTCAGATTGCAGATTAGGAAAAGGTGACCCCACTGAGAGGGTGGTCAGTCACTGGAACAGAATCCCTACGGAAGTAGTCACAGCACCAAGCCTGTCAAGTGTTCAAAGAGCATCTGGATGATGCTCTTAGTCTTTTGGTTTAGTTGTAGGTAGTCCAGCGAGGAGCAGGGAGTTGGACTCAACCATCCTTACGAGTCCCTTCCAACTCAAGATCTTCTACCATTCCACAATGTTTCTGACTGGGTGAAGAGTAACTCACATGGGTGCTCCTTAGAATAAGCAACACGAGGAAATAATTTCATCATAAATACATGGCCTCACTGCTGCTCTCACTGCAAGACACCAGTGCTGCACATTTTCCCTCTCCAACTCACAGGCTCAGAGGAGAGCTCTGTCTGGTGTCAAACTTTCAGATGCCTACAGGAGCCCTCTTCTCTCTTGGCTGTGGCAGCAGATACTGCTCCAGACCTGGGGACCATCTGCCAAAGGGGGACAGTGTCACGGCTCTGGTGTGAAGTACAGTACATGCTGTTGGATTAGAGCAATCAGAAAATGAGGGCTGCAGATTAAAGAATTTTTCTTATCAGGAATGTCACCTTTTAGGGTCAGCTTAAAGAACTAAAGCAAATGAACACTTTAAGTTCTTGTAATTTTTCTGGATATTTCCCTCTGGTTTCACCTTTTGTTACCATTTCTCTACAACACCTTAAGCTTGACAGTTTCTAGGAAATACTGTTTCTTACTGTTGGGTACCTACAGCATCCTTAAAAAAAACCCCAACCAAACAAAAACCACCCAACTCTTACATGTTCCCGAGTTCATAGACAGAACAGCTGTGCATCTTTATTACACATATGCTGCATTCTGGTTTTGCTGGTTAGCCAGCAGACAGGAAAATTTTATTTTTAGGCAGATGTGAAAGCCCTAATTTGTTGCAGAGGGGAATAGAGAGCCTAATAATAGCATACAATACAGCCAATGCCAAATTAATTAATGGAGACCAAAACAGGTTACAGCTTATGAGCCAAAGCTACTATTTTCCACTTCCCCAGCCTTCCCCCTCTCTCTGAAATAAGAGTTGAGCTGGAGTTGGAAGGAGGGACACCCTACGATAGCTGTTCCTTACTGCAGGCCTTCTGCTACACATTTGAATTATTGGGCAGTGAGGTTTGTCTTGACCTTATGATAGTCTGGTAGAAGAGACCAACCTGCTCACCAGCCACAAATGATTCCATTTTTTCCACCACTGACCAGCATTTCAAGTGCCTCGTTGATGAGCATCTCCCAGCTTGCTCACAGATGAGCCACCATGGTGGGAAGGGGCACAGAGGAGGAAACCTCAGACCTCTGGAGAAGTCTGAGGTATGAAAAAGCTTCTGCTGTGAGCGGGTCCATCCACCCTTTTGGTTACAGCCTCCACTGGCCAGGGCAGATGACCTGAAGGGAGGCTGAGAATAGCGTGCTGCCTCCCCTCTCCATTCTCGGGTGACCACACGTGTTTGCTGTCAGCTCTTTCCAACTAGGAGCAGGAGCCTATTTTAAGCTCTCCCTTTTCCTCACGCATACACTGTTGCCATAGCTGCAAAACTAATGCACATGGAAAGAAAGGTTCTTACTCTATTGACTCAGCAGAGAGGCATGTTACTGAATCTCTCCGTTTCTTAACTCATGTAAGTGGAAGATAGGGGGCCTGATCCTTCCCCAGCTGGTGCTGAAGTGGCATGACTATTGGCTTAGTGGATGCCTATAAATTTGCAGCAGTTGACATACCAGCCCTTTGTTTTCCATTGCTACACCTTCCAGAATTGTTCATGGTATACTGTAATTAATTCAGCTTCCCCTCCTGCACCTCCCCTCAAAGGACAGAATCTAACAGAGACAGGAGAAAACTTTATTTGCTCTCCTGCTGTCCATGCTTCATGTATCCGAGGATTCACTGAGTGCACATGTCAGGTACATGGTACCTCTCACCCTTTAGCTTCCATCGAGCGTGCAGGGTCAGAGATGGCAGGTTGGGGAATATTTTAGGTAAGCTTCAGATGCACTGGCAGAGAGCTTTCATTCCAGCCTGGCAGCAGCACACACACTAACAGGGGCTCGCACTGATTTTGCTCACATTTGCAAACTTTCAGCCAACTGCAATTCAAACAATTGCTAATATTTTGAAGCTGTTGTTTGCCAGGATACTTCAAGAAGAAACCATCAATACACTTGAAATGGGCCCACTGCAGGCTTGGCTAGCATTTCGAAAGGATACTTGATTTGAATGTTTAAATTTTCCTGCCCATTCCTAATCTTAAACAGAAAAAAAAAAAAAGAAAAAGACACCCAAACCAGCAAAACTTTAATAAAAGGCAGTCGGGTCTTCAGTTCATATGAACTTGCATAACTCCTTTGCCTTCCAAGTTTATTGAGCAAAGAACAAGCTCTTGGAAGAGGAGAAAGGAAGTTTTCCTGCATTTTATCTTTTTTCCTCTGATTTTTCAAATCTTACACTCCACTTAATAAATTAAGAATAGAGGAGTTAATTATAAGCCTGGAACAGTCTCACAGTCCCTGGCTAGTAAAGGATAGGTGAGATATGGACTGATTTTCTTCAGGAGCTAAAAGAGATAACAAAAAGTAGACCTAAGAGGGAGCACACTGTATTCTCCATCATTATGCCACTAGAGGTGACACTTTATTCACTACTTGCAAATATCTGCAGTTGGGCAGGTTGTGTCTTCATTAGCTACTAAAACATTTAAGTATTGATACAGAAGTAATAAGGATTAATTCTGGCCAAAAAGATCCCCTATAATCAAAGTCTGTTACAAAGGGTATACAACATAGCTGCTACAGAAATGAACTGTAGACATCTAGACTATTTCAGAGCTTTACTCTGAATTTGTGGTTGATTTTTTTTTTTTTGCAGCTCTTGATTTCTCTTTATGTATCTGTGGCAGCTCAGCAGAGCCCAAGAGATCTCCAGCATGTACGTTTAGGTACGGAGCATTTGTGGTGACCCAGAAGAGCACCCATGCTTTAATCTGAATATAAGACATTCAGGCTCCTATATCTCATCAGTTACTCTTTAAAGAGATGAATGATTTGCTGACCTGAAAACTAATTTATATACGTGCTCATCTTTCATTTAGATTTCTGGGACTTTATCTGCATGTAGGGCTTTGCTGCATCAGACAGCAATACCCACAATTCTGTTTGTGCCAGGAAGAGTTTCTAAGATTTTAGCACCATTAAGAACCAGCTCCATCGTTCAGTTTAAAGCTGTCAAGTGTCAAGATATAAATATTACCTCCTAGCTATTAGTGTTTATAAAGGGATCCAGCTCTTTAAAAAGTCAAACTACACCATATACTCATGTGGCTTCCTGCAACAGTTAATTCCAAAGGCTGCTTAAACATGTATGATATTTTCCCTTTGACATGCTTTAAATGTATTTGTCATCAATCTTGACCCTTTGACTGTTCCCTGAGGGACAATGAAGTGATCAGACAGCTGTGCCCCTCATAACTTTTAATACTTTAATTGAATCCCCTTTGGACCTTCCCCCCCCCCTTCTCTATTCTTTCTTTAGTCAGCCACCAAGAAAAACGACCACAATTTTAACATCTAAACACTGGAAACTATGAACATATAACAATGCAGAAATAATTTCTTATTTTTCAATTTACTTAATTATTTTTAAATTTCATTTCTGGAATGAATGAATGAGTTCTATTTTCTTCTGAAAATTCTTTTTGAAGTCACAGTGGTTTGGCCTCATGTGTATAACCATAAACAGAACTGTACAGCTTTGGACAGATACTTTTTAAAGACAGAATTCAAGTTCTGCTCTTCCATAGTTTAAAAAGACAATAGTCTTTAGAAAACTTTTACCCACAGAAATAGTTGATCTGTCCCGAGAATGATCAACCTCTTTTAAAGGTAAGAGGCTTGGCTCACAGATAAAACAATCCCTATCATTTCATTATCTTATTCTCATGTTTTGCATCCAAGTTTCGGTGTTTGGTATTTACTGGCAGGTATAGGAATTGCCAAAAATGTCAGTGAATTGGCAAATTGTAAATATCACTGACATTAAAAAAAAGATATTATTTTCCACTGTCTCAAACTTTCCATTAATACTGTCAAAAGTGAGTATCACTTTTGATTCCCTAACTTTTCTTGGAGGGATTAGAGAAATCAACCAGGAATAAAAACATTGTGAAATTACTTTGCAGTATTTATTTTGCATAGTGCAAGTGGGGGCATGTTACTACAGTTTAGTTTGGTTTTTACACCTTCCCCACCCTCCTACCTGGGGATTATGGGAACACTCCTAATTCCACAGATAGATTTGTGCCTTATTTGTAAGGGTACAGGTAAATCTCAGCTCAGCAAAAGGCAATTTTGGGCTGGTTTTATTAAAAACTAGCCCAAACCACATAAATTTGTTGCTACTTTGGTCTTTTGTTGGAAGCTGACAAACTGTTTACTTGGAAAACACTATGGGAACTGGGGCCAGTTTATAACTTTGCATCATAATGATGCATACCTGCAATTTCACAGTTTGGTGGGGAGAGGTATCAGGTTTTCTTTATTTTTTAAGCTCACCAGAGTTCAAAATTCAAGAGAGAAGCTCAGCCATATATGCTTGAAGGGAGCCAGCTTGAGCAAAACCCCTGCGAAGACAAACTGAACTGGTGGCACACCTTCCACCTACCCAGGGTAGCACCAAAACCATTTCCCAGTATCCAGAAGCAGAACCACCTCTCAGCACAGACTGATACTGTCATTGCCATGTTCTTTGGACTGGGCCAGTTTTCCTGTTCTGCAAACCTGCTTTATTTGAGAGAGGGAAATGGTTTTGTGGGCTCTTCTGCTTCACGCAGGACCTCAGAAGTTTTCACGCTCATCACACACGAGTTGTGTGACCATGAGACACCTTATTTCTCTGAACACTTATACAAAGGTAATTAAAATACTGTGAATAAGGCTCCCCATGCAGAAGCAGTCCCCAGGACCTGCTAACATAGCAAAACTTTTTACATCAATATGGGAGCAAGGACACCTCTGAATATGCAACTGCTACCACACAGGCATCCCTAACTGTTCCATATAGGCAGGAAACATCTTATTTTTCAGACCTAGACATCCCAAGCCCCACTGAGCCCAGCAGATAAATTATCCAGCAGTATCATCACTTCTGTGCACCAGAAAGACAGACACATTTTTCAGTCCTTCAGCATATATTAAATTAAACCTGCCTGTAAAAGTGCCTCTGGGGATGATTTTTGTGCAGAGTCAAGACAGCTAATAAACAGTTACCACGAGCTAAATTCCTTTTACCTTTGGTGTATGAAGGGAGCATGCCCTACAAGAGGGATGATCCACAGCCTCCCAAAGCAGCTGAAAGAGGACCTCTAGGCTCGACCACACAAATATTTCAATGAAGCAGCAGTGGATGGAGTAGATTTAGACTAACATGGCAGGGAAAAAAAGAAAAAAAAAAGGGGGTGTTGGAGATAAAAGTGGCTTATAAAATAAGTTGGAATGTCAGCACATGATTATGTTGTTTTGCCCTCAATCATTAGTTAGACTGCTGTGTTGCAAAACACCCCGAGGCTTGAGAAACTGCTAATGGGCAACAGCTTTTGGAATGTCATAAATGCTAAGTTTTACTGGACTGGAAAGACAACGTATTGTACAGTCAGAATTCAGATGGGGAAATATTTGGACACTTGCAGCTTGTAATAAAATGAGAGAAAGTGGATTAGTAGGTTTTGTAACTCATTAAAAGGGAAAAGTTGCGAAATAAAGATTTGTGGGAAATCTGCACCCACAAGACTGGCCTTGGACTGGGTTCTTTCATGCCCTTTCTCAAAGGTATTTACACCTGGACAAAAATACCACCATCAGTTCCCTATTCCCCATCAAGAACATCCCATCTTAGAAGACAATTTGCAGATGAGAAAAATCTGACAGACGATAGTGAACTTGGAAGACACCAACTGAATTCTTGAGGTAATGGGCCCTGCTTTATGGTCTGAAGGTGTGGGAGAAGCCCCTTTGCCTTTCAAGACAGCAGGAACTTCAAAACCTACAGCATGCAGCTGCTGTGTGCACAACACTGAGCCCAAACCCAGATGACTATAGACCTACGTGGCTTTTGGCTGAAACAAGAAGTAGGACGAGCTTGTATCTGCCTTCAGTAAATCATGTTGACTTGCCCCACGACTAATCGTAATGGAATGAAAAAGCTTTTCATTTTAATAAAGCAGAGGGTGATTCCAAAGGTAAATGAGGAAGAGGTACGTTATAAAGAATAAAAATTCCTTTCAGAGGTATTGGAAGACACTGAAAGGCTATAAAATACCTCACTGGCAGCCTCCATGCCTAGCATCAGCTTTCTGTTCTTTGTTCTAAGAGAGCTAGTTCCCACTCCTCAAGAGCTAAACGTGCAGTAATGATGGCTTTTACTTGCTAAACACAAAGTTGACCCGTTAGATAAACGGATTTGCTTAATGATTACATTTTCCTGTGCCAAATGAAAACACATAGAAGTGCAAGATTCAACAGCTTTTTATATATATATATATTTTTTTCTTGAGCTGCACAATGGAAATTGTTTGTACTATTTGCCAAAACAGTAAGGCTCCACAACTTTGAATTTGGCAGGGATAGAGCCTAGTCCAAATCACTCTCCAGTGATTGCTGGAAGAGGAATGCCAACAATTTGTTTTTATACTTACATGATGCGTCATCTACAGTACAGAGTGATCCTAAACAATTTGAACTAACCATCTGATGACTCTTCATTTAAAAAACCACCAAAACTGGGTCTTCCCTGCAGGAGGATGGTTAAAGAGTGGTTGGTATGTAGCAGTTCTAAAAAGGATGAGCAACCACCAGCTGAGGTTAAGGGAAGAATTATCATAGACTTCAGTGAATGTTGGGTCAGGGCTCAGATATGGCTTGATTACAGCCTCTTAATTAGATCTTGCCCATGATATCTGCAAACTTTGTGGTAAGCTGTATTGTTAATTACCAGCACCACGTGTTACAGCTCTGTCATTAGGCAGATCTGAAACACTTTCATAGATACTAAGAGTTGTGAACATTTTTACTTTTCAATAATATGAGCAGTTAAGCTACACTGACAATTTTCTTTATTGGACCTGTAAAAACATCAGGTTTTCATTTTCTGATATTTGACTTACACTGACAATTTACAGGTTTTCTTGTCATTCACTTTTGTGATTCTCGTCATTTTAAGTCTGAATTTTTACTCAATTTTTATACAAACATCCCTTGTTAGAGCCTCCTTAGCACAACTTTTCAAGAACATAATGCTTGGTTTTGAAACTAATCGAAATTACAGTAGGACAAACATTTGTCAGATGTTGAACACTCAATCTTATTAAATGCATTTGTCAAAGTGGCAAGTACATTTTTGCCAGCACAACTGCCACTTCATAATTACAACATTAAAAACTCCCTCTGCCTATGGAAAATTAAGTAACTTTTTATATGCTGTAAGTACACAGTTGCGGGCTAAATATTGTGGTTGGTTTTATTTTACCAACAGATAGCTTAGCTCCATAACTTACTGAGCCTTGTAAAGCACTGTATTAAGTAACTGTTGATGTGCTTAAGTCTAAAATAGTTTATAGGTGGTTATTTTTTTCTGACAATGCTGGCTAAAGTTACCATTTCGTATACTGGAAATTCTTAAATAGCACCAACAACAGTGCACTAAGAATAACCTGAGTGACTGTAGGAGACTCGAGCAATGACCCTTGGCCAGCCTGTTGCTGGGAAGGAATCCTATTGGACAGGACTTAGGCTGGTTAGTTGAGATTTTTCAGAGTTATTTGCTCATCTCTATAATTTCTGGGGGTTTTAAAATTTCTTTTTATTTTCCCAAATATTTAGGATTGCTTTTAGAGATGATGTGTAACATTTAAACCACGCCAAGCTAACGAGAAGAGCCAAATGCTTTATCAGTTGTCAGCAGAGGCAAGGCAAGAGAGCATGGCCAAAACTATCTTGTTCAGCCTTCATGGAGGTGGAAGCCTTCTGAAGCTCCACGGTTCTTGCCTCAGTTATGCTCAGCAAGGAGAAATACTTCACCTCACAAAGGCAAAGCATCCAAATAACTCCACAAACTGGCAACGTTATGGCTGCTACCTTGATCTCTCTGCCAGTGGCAGTGCCTGGGGCTTGCTAACCTGACTGGGATGCTCTGTCCATTTAGAGAGCATCTCATTATGCTCCCACTTGGAACAGCACAAAACTTGAATATTTTTCCATGATAGATGTAACTGTGAAATGATGTAATTGTCCTATTTTTATACCAGGAACAAGTTACCTTTGTCTCACACCACACACTTCTAGTAGGAAAAGAATGAACATTGAGTTCCTTACGTTAAGGAACTGGGCAAAAATGATTAATATTTACATATTTTTTGACAGAATAGTGTGACCATAGTAGCATAAAGAGAAGACTTTCATTGATACAGGTATTACAAACCTAATGTTTTTTAAAAACCTTATAATGAAGATGAGATTCTGATATCTTCTGGAAGATCCTGAAATGTTTAGAGACAGTAGGAGAGTAATACAGGCTGTTAAGATAAAGTTATTCCTATAAAGGATTATTGTCTGTGTTAGAACCATGTGTGAAATAATGTCATTTGATCATTTTTAAATTTACTTTTTGAAATATGTTATAAATTCCAAGCTAAAGCAGAGAATCCATTTCAGATGAGATCAGCTCTCACCACTTTCAGAGCCACAAAAAAGGACTAAAATTCAGACTGAAAAAACCTATCCTTTTTAAGAAACCCAAACCACTCCAGTTATTTTAGCCAGATCTTTACATTTCAGGCAGATTTTAGCAAGGAGTTGAAATGACTCTTCTGAGCAATGACCATTGTGATGAACACAGATATATCCCCATTTCATTTTCACTTCTGCTAATTAGCCAGTGACCTTTCCCCGACTTTACTCCAGGACCTGGAGCCAGAGCAGCTACATCTGCCCCAAGGGGCAGGACTCTGGTTAGAAAACCACAGTTAAAGTCCCACAGCACTGTTCCTCTGCTGATGTTCCCCTGTCCCTACAACTGAGAATCACAGAGAAATCTGGAGAGACAGGTGGACCAGAGCAGAAAGTATTGCATGACCCAAGCTGTCACCCATTCATTAGCTAACAGCAGAGGGATCACTGTTCTTCTGGTCACAACCAAAAACAACGTGTTGTGTTATATGGGTTACAGTAACAGTAGGGTGGAAAGTAAGACCTGCCTAACCTTTCCCTGGATGTATATTTATTTTACAGCCTTGTTTTTCCACAGTTGCCATTGGGTGTAGCACCACAGCTGTCCTCACTGGCAGGGTATTTTTATTCAGTTATCTCCAACCTAGCAGTTATTTTTTTCCATCAGGGCTTAGTTTCCAATTCTCATACCCTGACCCCCTGCAAAGAGAGGGTCCTCTTCTCACCTCTGAACTTTCAGCAGCTTTATCCTCTGATAAACTGATCAAACTGTGGTTTGATCTGCCATTTTGGACAATCCATTTAGGCTCTTTGAATAGGTTTCTTACTCTCTGAAATATGTCATGATCTCTGCTGGTGTGAGGCTTCACCACTGGCCTTCCAGACCATAGTAATACAAGGCACAGAATATCAGTGATTCACATGACGTTACCTCTTAATTTTCCCTGTGATCTGGAAAATGTCACATTCTCTCAGCTAGTGCTAGAAGCTTCATTTTTTGCTTGGGTAGAATGCAAAAAAAACCCCAACATTTCAGCTCTTCTCTCAAAGAAGAGTTTTCAGCCCATTGCTGGGTCATTAATTTGGATTTATTTGCACATTATATAATTCCTATACTCTTATTCAACCAAGTAGGAGCAGTTTTGAAGGAGTCTAAAGGCTCACATTCCCCTTTCTCCTATAAAACAGGCTTTAAGATATCGACCATTTGTTTTCATTGCTTAATCTTCTCACTTATAAACCTGGAGAGGACATCTCACTGTGCTGCAGCACGAAACAGATAAACACAGTGAACATTAGAAGCATGCACAGAAGCAGCTAACTGAACATTTGATCTGTAAGGAGAACAAAACTGAAGAAGAAAAGTCTTGGTAAAGAGAAAATAACCTCTTACACACAGAGGTTTCTGATGAGCTGAAGCCTGAACTTGTCAAACAGCCAAGAAGGACCAGCAGAGGAAATAATGAGCCAAAGAGCAGAGATGGATCACGATGCCTTATGGCCAAACAAGCTTTCTTGGTCACGAACACAACTCAATAGCAACTCTTTGCATAGGGAACTGGTGGCCACTCAAGTGAAAGGTTCTGAATCAGCAAACTCTGCTTAAGAGGAAACCTAATGATTCTGCTGAGCTTGGAGAAAGAAACACAAGTCAGAAGTAGGAGCATGGAGGTGGCACCCATGAACCCATCTTGTAAATTTGGCCAGACTCAACCGCTGCATTCTGTAAATAGTTCTCTGAATAGAGCATGAGCTTAGTTTTACAGCCACCCTTTAGAAGCACGCTTTCATGTTCTTATTCTATACGTGCTATGTGAAACAGATTTAGGTACCTAATAAGTAGGCAGACATATGAAATTTTTGGCTTTGGGTTTTAAGAGCAGAGATGGGGGAAGAGTCCCAAAAGCAGCTCCAGAGCATCTTAACAAAGGGATGGGTGTGTGTATGCCTGGAAAGCACCTGTTAGTGGAGATTAGCAAATAAATCTTTGAGGAGTACAGTAGATGAATAATTCCCCTACCAATGACACAGACAATACTGGAAAGAGAAAATGGCATCCACAAAAATAACGTAAAATATAAATATAAAGCCAGGATCTCTAGACTGGAAAGCTTATTTTTAAGCAGTTATTTTTATGCTTTATATGTTTCCACTTAACATTACAGGCGTAATCACTTGCAGCTTAGTAAAAGGGCTGAAACCCACTTGCACACACCCAGATTTCCATACTGTCTCCAAATTATCATCCTGGCTGAGCAACTGGTTAGCTTGTTCACGCAAAGAAAAGCTTTTCTTTGCTTCTCTACCTTCCCTTCATGACAGCGAGTGCTCTCAAGGCACTGCTGCTGCTCAGCATGCACATTTAGAAAAATATGTGAAAATATATATAGAAAAAAAGCAACTAGCACAGCTTGCTCTTGTGACAACGAGGGAAATCATGTTTGAGAGACTTTGTTTTCCACCTGGATGTATCTTCCCAAGCACAGTTCTGAGTCAGAGACATCAATTTCAACACAACTCATGTACCTAATAGTTGCTCTGAGACAGATGAAATACCTGCATATAAACTTGGAGCCACTCTGATGTTTTATTAATTCAGATATAACTGAAATTCTCAGACTTTCCTATTCAGCTTAGGTAAGAAGGGAAACTTCAGAAGTAAAGAGATCTTCCCTGGGAATTTTTCAATCAGCCAAGAAGACCTGCTGCTGTAAATAGGTACTTGCAGTTTATCAGAAAAGGATATTACTGAAAAAATAATTTTTTTCCAACCGTTGCTGCTCACCATCCTTGCTCTAGCCTGTACTGAGGGTCTTCAGTCACTCCCTCAGCACACAGAGTCCAGGACACAAGTTAGCTATCCACATTAATGGTTGAACTTGATCATCTTAAAGGTCTCTTCTAATCAAAAATGATTCTGCAATTCTATCTAAATAAACTCACTTGTGTTTCAGCCTCTTCCTGGAGCCCTGCAGGGGAACTTTTCCTCTCCCACCCCCCCCTGCAATGGCCAAATCCTGCTCTGTGAAGCAGAGCAATGCACAACACAAAGCCTACACACACCTCAATATAGACCTTTCCTAAGCTGCTCCAGCTGGGATTCCTTAGGTTTATTGGAGGCTAATAGGTTATACTGCTTCTGGGAACTTAAAACTGCTGTTGCATGAGCATTAATCAGGTGGTTTAAAGTGGAAAATTCACATAGGTCACGAGTTTTAAAACCAGTGAAAATCAAATATTTAGAAGCATGACAATCTGGGACTCATTGTGTTCAGTGGTATCTCCAGAAATACAAGAGCGGTGTCATCCAGTGACTGAGCTGCCTATGAACAGGAAAAAATAATGCTACAGACCAGAAATCACGTGGACAGGAGCTCATGTCAGTAAAGACTCAAGTATTTTAACACTTGGCATAAATAAAACATTGGCCAGCCCCTTACTAACCCTCCAACTCAAAAATCTTTCTGTTGCAGTAGCATTCCCTAATAAACCAGTCTATTTACCAAATTCATTTTTGCTTCTCCTCGCACTTTCCTGAAGAGGCAGAGCAGAGCTGCAGCAGGACCAGCTCAAGGCTTCCACCCAGCAGCAAGGTGGAATTTTGTCACTCCAAAACCAAGAGGAAACTGCTGAGCTGCTGCTGCTGCTTGGAGGGAGGTAAAGGATGGGGATGGACTTTAGCTCTGGTCTTTTCCTGAGGAGGTGCAGGAACCTGCAGGATTTTTCCACTCTCAGCCTGGCTCACCAAAGCACTGATGAAGAGTTTACTGCATTAAACTGCCTACCTGTCCATGTGGACTTCACACAGTTCCTGAAAGAACAAAACCCTCCGGGTCACAACCCCTCTTTTGCCCTTTACCATCTGCAAGGCTGGGAGAAGTGACTTGAGAGCAGACACCTCCAGATTACTTTTAAACAGTGGCCACTGCTCTTCACTTGCCGATTTTCCATCGGCCCTTCCAAAGTGTATTTCCAAAAATACAGAGTGAGCTCTGAGGGGTAACCAGCCACCACTGCCTTTGAGCAGCTACAACATCTGCTTCCCCAGCCAAGTCCTTTTTATCAGAAAACTGTATTGTAACCGAGAGCAACGGTGGATGTCACCTCCTCTGTGGAGAAAGCTGAATTAGTGCTTTTCATTCCTTCTAATCCCCCTGAGCTGTAACACCCCTCGTGCAGGCTCTAGCAAGGTCGAAAGACTTGAACGTGATACTAAGCTGGTGAGCCAGGTGGCTGGCAATATTCCTTTCATCCAACCCTATTTTTGCTTACCTGCCATTTTAAGGCCTTTTGTAAATATAGATCAGAGGGTTCCATAAGCAGTAGGATATGGAACACCTTGCACGAGAGATTCTAGCAACAAAAAAAATAAAGCTCTCTTTTTTCTGAACATTTCCATTCTCCACTAAGTATTCTCTTTTATAGATGGAAAAAGCTGAAGCCCAGAGACCAATTTACCACACACACACAATATTTTACACTCCACATACGGAGATTACATTTTAGAGAGCACGGGATATGAATCTCAGATCCACGCTGGAGCCAGCCCTGACAGCTCTTCCAATTAGTGAGCAATGGTCCTGCCGGAGATATTTGATAAGTACAAGCAAGAGTTTCTCTGCTCTGCTGTGTTCAACATGAATCTCTTGCTGGACAGCTTGTTCAGCCTGTTCTTTCAATAATAAATGTACACAGGGATAGTTTCTCTGGAGATGCAGCATTCATTACAAATTCACTCTGCAGTTTGTCTTCGAATGTATTTGCTTCTCTACATCCAAAAAAAACCCCCAAATCCTTTCAAGAAGAGATTGGGTTTATTCATCACTGGGCATATTTAAGGTGCCAAAAGCTGTAGAAGTGCACTTAAGATGGTTTTCAAAATAGATGTGAGCAAAGAGTTCATCCTCCCATTGAAATTCCTGGTACAAGGAAAAAATTGCACAGAAAAATGCTATGGACACAAGGGGCATTTTGTGAGCAAGGGAAGAATGACTGTTACAGTATTTTATCCCAAATTATCAGCTACTAACAGCTTGGTGAAACTAATTGATTTTCCCCCACCCTCTTTTTGACTCTGATGTCTTATGAGTCCTTTCAAAAAAACCAAACCAACCAACCAAACAGAAAAAAAGCCCACAAACCACAAAACTCAACCCCAAATATGAAGAATTACCTTTTCAATAAAGTTTTCTACAAAATATTGGTTTTTTTCAGGTCTCAAAATTCTAGTAAAGGAGGTCACAGACAAGGGCATAGAAAACCAGTCCTCAGTTAGCTGTAATTTCAAAGATTTAATTTTTTTTTTCTGGAGCATTCATCCATCTCCCTGGCATGAGTGGGGCTGAGCTAGCCCCCAAGCACTCAGGAAAATCCCACCTGTAATGATTAATTAGTCACAGCATTGCACACAAACCCCCCTGGCTCTGACAATTTATTGTAATAAATTAGGCACTGATTGGTTTGTTTTGTTGTTGGGATTGGTTTGGGTTGTGGGTTTTTTTGCATTTATGCAGCTTAATGTTACTGAAGACAAATACCTAGCAGCCTAGATACTGAAGACAGGAATTGGGTGTCCAGAGTTCACATGCACCTCCACAGTGGGCCATGTCCTTCTCTGAATCTCTAGAAAGTTGCTCGGGGTAACAGATTGTTTTGACCCTGCTCATCTAGTTATTATATTATTTATGGTGAAGTGTAAGGTGTTAAGGCAGATTAATGTGCAGACAGATGGGATTGTGTTCCTGAACAATATCCAGTTCAAAGTGATGAGAGGAAAGAATACTTTTTTTTTAAGTCTACATTGATTCTATGTGATGTCACTTTCAGAATATTTGAGAAAAGAGACTAAATATATAAACAACTAAAATAAAATATAAAAATCAAAGCATTTCTGCCAAGCATCCAAACTTCTGGTCAAACTGCAGATACTGGATGAACACATAGCTCACAATCCAGTGATGATCGAGTACATTTAAACTACACAAGGGCACTGTGACTGCTGCCTTAATCCTGACAGTAAGAAAATGGCCAAGGATCAGGCTGGAATCTTTTTTTTTTTTACTTTTTTTTTTTAAAAAGAAAACAAATAATCTCAGTTCAGTTAACTGATGTGTTCACCAGATGCAATCCCTAACCAATGGATTATACACGGTGTTCGATGCACAATTCTGATCTGGTCTTTATTTTTAAGAGAATGAAAAGGATCAGGACTATTTTTAACTTCCTGGAAAGTTTAAAAATAAAGAACAGCTTTCAATAATGCATTAAACAGCAGGTTTCAGGCTGTGTATATCAAAAGGGTGAAGTATTGTGGTTCTACTACTCAGATGACAAATCAGTGAATTAAATACAGTGTGTAAGGAACAGATGAAGACTGAGATGTATATATTGAAAAATACAGGTACACTACACATACACGGTGAGATTTAGGGAATGGGAGTCTTAAAGTAACCTGGAACTTAAACCCCACTCAGCTCAAGAAGCATTAAGCAGAGAAACAACAGTACACAAGCATTTCACTTGACAGAAACACATGCACACACTGGATTTGGACTTGTAAAATCTCCCTAGTCCAGCTCTGCATCTTTAACAATCTGCAGTTTCACTTGGAGAGATTTTTTTTCCTTTTTTTCCCCCTGCTCCCAATGCACAGTCTTCCAACATTTGTGCCCCGTGCCTTTCACCATTTAAAATTTGATGTACATCTTCAGTCAGACCAGGCTGGGTTGCCATGAGTACATTCCACTGCAAATCCTTGGTGCTGGGGAGAAGGTGACCAGTGGTCACAGCATCAGCCTTTCTGGAAACCTCCCACTGGGTTTCACTGAAATAAGGTGAGCACAAGGGGCTGTGACATAGCTATTCTCATCTGTCTATTCTCATCCTTAGCCTCTGTAGACATTTGGTCACTGTCACCCTGAGCAGCTATGACATGGGCATCCAGGTATTTCAGGTGGACACCATCCCACAAAAGGCAGATGTGGGGAATAACCTTGGTGAGAGAGATGTTAACATCACAAGCCACCATCAGCAGCTCAGTCAGGGTCAGGAGTAAAGCTATCACTTGTGGCTTCATTTCAGACAAAGAGGTTCCTTCCTTCCTCAGAAACACTGACAGATTAACAGATGCAAAATGCTTTGAAAAATTGTTTAAGTTTCGGATCAGATAAAACTTCAGGTTACAGGTAACCCATAGGACTAAACTTCAGACTTGCCTCTATAATCAGATCATGTTATGTTCTCTCTATTTTTATTTCTCTCCACACACTTAGGAATCATTTTCCTTTAGGCCAAGTAAAGGTATTTCTAATAATGAAGCCACTAATTTCACATAAACAGCACTGAAGCAAAGGACAGGGAGAAGTGATGCCCTGGCCAGCTCAGAACCCAGCTACAGAGGAGCTGGCACAGAAGCCACAGAACAGCTAATAAGTAATTTTTGTACTTGTCTTGAAAGGCTCAAATGGATGTGATTTTTTTTTCCCCCAGAAACCCTGAAAAAGCTCTTTTGTAGAAGTAATTCTTTGAGGCATGAGGTGACATAGAATTAATTTTTTTTTCTTAAGTGTTGTCTACATGTATAGAATTATACCTACTTCACCCACCTGCCAGTTCATAAAGCATGCTGGTTTGTAGAACCTGATCACAGCAAAAATTGAAACCAACCCCAAGTGTTACAACACCACTGCAACCCCACCACCAGCACCAAGGAGGAGAAACCTATTCTCACAACACTGGCAGAAGTGGGGGTTTTTTTGTTTGGTTGGGTTTTGGTTTTGTTTGATGTTTTGTTTTGTTTTTTTAATAGTAACAGCAAGATCAATTCATAACCTCACTTTGCTCAACACTTCCAGCCAAGGGGCTCATTAAGCAAGATTAGTATTCAAATCACCCTGTGATGCTGCAGCAGACTTGCTCAAGTGCCTCTTGCAGCGAGCGCTCAGCGCTGACGGGCTCAGGACCGCAGCTCCTGGCTCCCTGTCCCGCAGCATGGAGCCAGCCGAGCTCTGCCTTCCCTTGACTTTTAACAGCCTCATGCTGGTGGAATCAGGGCCAAATTTGATTCCTTGCATTACAGCTGAAATAAAGCGGGGCAATACTAATTAAAATTATCAGTAATTCAGTCAAATCCCTCAGGTAGCTGGCATATCCCTCTTCCCAATACTTAAGGATGGGAAATACTACTCTATACAAATACTGCAGTAAATTTAGCTGCTGAAAGCTAGTAACAGTCTGGCTTTTATTGGCACTCCTCCCTATATGCCCTGGCTTCCACTTCCCCATATATTTTAAGCGCCAGCTTCTGTACATATTGGTACCTTATGCTTCGGCAGTTGCACACTGTAAATATAGAAGACTTTTAACCTAAGGCTCAAGCCAGATCTTCCTCTCCCCCCCAATATTTTAAGGAGAAAAGGTCAGAGTATTCCAGTGAACTGACGCACTCTGTCTAATTTATACAGCAAGAAGCTTAAAATTGTGCGTCATTTGACCATTTTCCATTTGTTCATGCTGAGATTAAGAGATGGGCTTATTGTTGAGCTTATAGTTGAAATTACAACTAAGAGAAAAAAAGGGTTATAGGGGATCAGTAGCTGCAGCTGGGCTTTGATTTACTGCTGCCCAGTCATGGCAATGTAAATTAGAAAACTTGAAAAAAGCAGCTCATAAGGATCGAGACGAAGCTGAGTAATTAACCATTTCAAAGGTACAGGCTTCCAAATAAAACTGGGGAGCCAGGACTTGCTGTGAACAGCAACAGCTTGTTTAATTGCCAAAAAGCATGTGTGGCAGCAGAGTGGTATGCAGCTGCGAATGCAAGGGAGAAAAAACCAGCGTCAACATCACAAATCGTTTGTAAAGCTGAGGAGTCAGCATATTTTATACTACATCACTGCACTTGGAGAGCTCAGGTCAGACAGATGGCAAGATTTACACACCCAGCAGAAGACAGCTCTTTCCTTAGATACCTCTCTAGCATTTCTTCCACTATATCAGCTGTTTTAACTGCACGAATAAGTTCAGGATAAAACTAATCTCTTTATACCAATTCTTGAATTTTGCAGCAGTGAGAGCAAGGCCAATAAAAAAAAATCAAAATAGAGCTGGCTGGTGAAGGGTGTTTGTTGGTAGCCATTTATTCAAGTAGGTTATGGCAAGTGCATGTGTTTGCATGAAGCCAACACCAAGCCCTGAGCTGATGGAAGCTCGGATATACCGGCTGAAGTTTGTGGATCCCTTGAAGTTTCTACAAGCAGAATTGCAGGTGAACTTTGAGAGCTTTACCTTCAAGTAATCATGGATCACTGAAGTTCATCAGGTTTTAGCAACACGGCAAATTCATGAGAATGCTTGCAATTCAGATTTCTTTCCATATCCTTTTTTATTTTGAATATGATATGAATCCCATTGATTAGTATTTAGATGACAGTGGTAAGAAGGGTAACAGATTTGCTGACATTTTCCTGGAAGAACTGTTGCTATCTATAGCATTTTCCATTTTCATCTGGGATAGTTTTATGGGACTGGAGACAGATGGATTTTCTTGTAAGGTGCAAATAAGAACATTGCCATTTAAATAACCTATTTCCATGTGTGGCAAATCACAAATGCCATAAGATCTTGCTCAAACTAAATTTATGGAATTTTCATTACCATAGAGCCTCCTTCACTGGTGGAAAACCAAGAACTATCCCCCTCTAACTTTGCAAACTTGTGAACACTTGTGAAAGTGGAAAGTGACAAAACTCTGGTGCCAAATGCTGCTCACGACAGCCTCCACGCCAGGTAAGCATTTTGCAGCTTAGAGAAAGATTTATTATGAAGCATCCATTAACAAACTCTTATAACTCTGAAAAATACTTGCTATTTTCCAGAGCAGTATCATTCTTGAATTGAAGTACCAGCAAAATAGGGAAGTCTAGCTGCAGAAGAGACCAGCCCAAGCTAAAACAGGTCACCTAAGCAGGAGCAGGCTGCATTCTAGCATGCAAGATTCACAAGTCAAGCTTGAAAAAGAAAATAAACTAAATATTGGTTCAAAGCCTGTTATGGAAGGGCTCGTCTATTATCTGTAGTTACACATCCTGTTTTGGTTTCACATTTTCTTGACTGTTTTGTTTGCTCCCTTTCCTGCACACACAGCTATCCCTCATCTCTTGTTTTACAGTCAGACTGCAAACTCTTCAAGGACTCACTGATATCAGGCCAGGGATTAATATTTTGATGGACTATTTACACATCACCTGTTACTGGGCTTCGCCCGTGACAGGTTCACGGAGGTGATACAGGAATACAAAAATTTAAGATCATACATAAATTTAACTTGCATACAAGTTTGAGATTCAGACTTCAGTCTTCCAGATACTGTCCCCAAAACAGACAACATGGTCAAGGTAGGATTGTGTACATACACCCATTTCAGAGGAAGGGGATTTCATTCTAAATCCAATCTCAAAACAGGCTTTAAAACTCTTTTGGTCTCAAGACAGTAACTGTGATGGGGCTATTCAAGCAGAGTGACATACAGGCTTAGTCCACACAACTGAGGCAGTTTTCCTCCACGAGGCAGCCTGAGCTTTGCTTGGCATGGCTCATTTTCCCCAAAAAACAAATTCTGTCCATTCTTTGAGGCCCACACACTAAATCCATGTCCACAATTAACTAATCATCAAGTGCTCTATTTTCTTGTGGCATATCAGCAAGGTCTAGACACATTAACACCTAAACACCAACTTGAATAACAGAACTGACCTTCACAGGCATTCAGGTGGGGGGTGTTCAAAATTCACGTGAAGATCATTTTCTTTGGATTATGTCTTACTGCAAAACCAGCCAAGATTTTGCTACGTTGCTTTCCAAGTAGAAATATCACTGCAGAAATAATGCTCACTCCTAGAGGTCCTACACATCCACAGCAAAGTATCTCAATCTTCCAGCCTCTAGTGTATTAAGGTGTTGTAAGATACAGAAGTAATTTTATCCAATTAGTGACAATACCAGACAGAGACAAATTACTGTTACTGTCCAGCTCTAGCTTAGCTTTTTTTTTCCTATTTGAAACCTCAAAGTGCTGACAGAACAATAAATTTAATCCAGGTCTCTCCAGCCCAGTTTAGCATCCTCAGCATTAGATCACCTGTATTCCAGCTCTAAAACTGGGGTGCAAGTGGAACCTCTCCCAGTACATTTGGGAGAAGTTATTTCTATGCAAAATGCAGAGGTACAAACAAACATGCAAACAAAAGGATGAGGCAATGCAAAAAAAGCATGATGCAGCAACTCATTAATTATCAAGACAGATAAAGCCTCTATCTGTTTTGTCTTTTGCAATGGCAGCTAGAAGAACCTAGCAGTATCTCTGTACTGATGATACTTATATCCATCACCAGGCCAATTCACAAGCACTTCTGTCAGATAAGCAGGTTGAGCCTTACAGAAAAAAAAAGGTATTTAGCCATGGATGCAGTAGAGCAAAGCAGATAAAGTTTAGTGTCTAAACTTATGAAGATTTAAACATTATTAGGATATAAAGCACATTCTGCCAATTTTCCAACTCTAGAAAACATGCTAAATGTCATTGTCTTTCTAAGAAAGGATCTATCCTTGTTTCCTTTTTTACTGACTGAGGAAGATTAAAAGTAATCTCACTAAATCCTCAATCACCCCCACATGATATGTTTTTTTGGACATTGCTGTGTCATTCAGAAGATCATATTCAGTCACAGAGAAAAACTCCCATTTTATTCATCCCTGCTTCTTTTTGTCCCTTCATCCCCTTTAAAACAACCCCTTTGTCACACAGCTCTTTTTTCACCACCTTGTGTGACCAGCTTCAATTTGGCATTGAACCCTAGGGTGGCCAGAGTCATCACATTTTTCTTTAAACAGTTAGACACATCCAGAAGGGACAGCAGCCAACTGCAAGACGTTTCCTTCCTGCTTTGGCTTGCAGGATAGAAAGACAAATTAAGCTTGCCAAATTGGACTCACTTTCTTGCTCCCCTTTACTCTGTCCCACCTCCCATTAGGGAAAAAAAAAACCAAGTACAAATCAAACTAAGTCCTCAAACATAATAAACAGGTGTGAAAAAAGCACTACAGAGAAAAGGTTGGTTTTTTTTTTTTTGCTCCATGGCCATGAAGTCTGATTTCTTCAGGAAACTTGACAAAGATAAAACTTGCTGGAAACATGTTTCAGATGGCAGCGCATCACTGACCAGGGGGAATTTACGTACTGTATCATGATCTGTCAAAAAGGTGGTGGCAGAAGTGATTTTTGTGCCAAAGACCATTTCATTCCTGAAGTTACTGGGGACTAGTCAAAACCACAGCAGAGTCTTGCTGAGAGTTTGGATTAATACTTAGAAGGCGAAGCAAAAGAGGCCAATTCCTCTGATATAAAGTAGGCTTGCTGAAGCTACTCTCTGTCCAGGAACATAACTACCTCTGGGATTTGGTACCCAGAAAACAGCAGAAGATATTTATTTCTCATAAAAGCTCATTAGCTGTTCCCTACAGATCTGCTTTAAAGGCAGTGGAGCCTTTCCCTTAGTTCACTTTGTCTTTGGATGGTCTTCTGAAAGGAGTAATTAAATGGGATGATAAAAATATAGCTTCTCATCTCCAGAGGAAGGTGCCCACCTGGACAAAGGCATCTGCTTATTGAGGGATTTGGGGAAGCGAGCAGAAAGCATCACCCCAGGCTAGTCAGCTGCATTCATCTCATCAATGATTTAAAGCCCTCAGATACTTGGAGACAGTGTCTTAGAACACCAGGGCAGGCTCAGCTTCTGCTAGGGTGAGAGGAATTCCTCAGAGAAGTCACAGATAAGGCTGGAAACCCCAACCCACACACATGCTGGCTGTAGGCATCCCAGAGGGGGCTGAAGCTCAGCAGTGAATATTTCTTCCCTCATTTCCAGCAAGCAACCACCACCAGCTGAGAAGCCCACAGCAACAGCCTCAGCTGCACAATGAGTCCATTCAGCATAGAAAACTCCATTCAAAAGGTAGAGGCTTTAAATGATCCATAACACAATGCAACAAGAGCAATGGCAAAAAAGGACAATATTATGGGAGAAATATCACATCAAGGCAGGTGGTATGAACTCTTTGGACTTGAAGGCACTGCCTTTTACAGCAGCTTTTCTTTGAAGGTAAATCCTGGTAAAGCTCAAAGCCTCACAAACCAAGCCTTCCCAATCACACTGCTCCAGACCTGACAGGGAGGGAGAAGTTCTGGAGAAAAGTATTAGCACCAATGAGACTTTACCCCAGCTTTTTTTTCACTTCAAGGTATTCAAGGAAAGAGATCTGTGAAATCCATCAGGGCACCCATAGTTCCCTACAACTTCTTTTTAACAAAAAGCAAACTTAGATGCATGCAGTCAGTATGAAGTGCAAGACAGAGCAAGTGTTTCAGAGCTAAGGCCAAATTCTGCCTTCATGAATTTACCATCTGAACACCATCACCAGGACGAGTTTCACTAAAGTTTCCAAGCTTTGAATTTTTACCTAAGTGTCCAGAAGTTGCAGTTCTTATTTTAAGAAGTGGAATGTTTATCTGAGTAATGATAGTACAATTTCTCCCTGGCTCCAATTAGAAAATAATTAGTACAGGAATCTTAATGCAATGACAGTGCCACTGGCTTGCTGCTTATTTCTGTTAATTGGAGCCTGGCTCCCAATCAGTACACTCCCCATAACAAAAAAAAAAGACCCAGCACTACAGAGCCATTTCTAATAATGTCATTCAGCATGCTACAAAATAAATTCTGATGATTTAATTGGAAATGATGGGTTTAATAGGAAGCTGTTTTTGCAATTTCCATTAAAACCAAATGTCCTTTTTGCTTTATCTAAGCCAGGCCTTTTGCTAATGGTGTTCTCTTGGATTACTGTCTTTTTATCAGCTATATTTTTATAAGACTCATAGGACCCAATTTGATGTTCCCAGGTATTTCAAACAGAACACACTGTACATTGCTCAAAAGTAATATTATTAGAAATGTGACTAGATACATTGGTTTTTTTTTTTAAGGAATTGGAAGATTCAGATTCTCTAAATCTAATCTTACATTATTCAACAACTTCTAAAAGTTTAAACACGAGACATTTAATGGAAAACAGTGTTCAGATTCCAAATAGCCATCAATGGCTCAAAAAAAAAAATCAATTGCCATTCTCTGCTTTTATTCCCTATTCACTGCTTCGTGTGGCCCCTGCCACAGTGGGAACAATCCTTAGGAATACCTTTTATCTGCAGATGGGCAGCTGAAGATGGCAACTATGAACAGTCATTTTATTTGTGATGTTTATCATCTACATCCAAACTGTTTACCTGGTGCTGAACAGGAGTGATAGATCCCTCCTCTTGCTGCAGTTGGGCCTTTGCAGGACATCTGTAGAGAGGGAGTTTCTTTTCCCATCAGAATGGGAACCAGTTAAACCATCAAGTATCACAGGCATTAGGCAGGGGTATCTTGTGCAGAAAGGAAAGAACTCCCAAAGAGATGTGAGAGTAGGAAAATTACCTCATCTGTATCCTATCCTGCAGTGACAGGTGTTTTGTTGCTGTAACACTCCCTTAATTTTATGATCCCCACTGGTACCAAAAGACCTGTCCCTTTCCAATAAAGCTCCAAGGGAGTTTGTTCTTTGAGCCAACGGTGCTCATGTCAGAAGCCCTTGAGCATCACCAGATTTAAAAGCCAAAGCAATAGTCCTGCAAAGACTTGCTCACTTCTGGTCCTGCTCCTGCAAGACAACCCGCTGAGTTCAAGGGCATCTACATGAACCAGTCCCCCCCCCCCACCCCTGAGCCAGATTCAGAGCATCAGGCCTGATGGTTTAATATCCTACATGAGCTGGTGCTTCATGGCTTTTTCACTATCTAGACTAAGTTCCAGTTTTCATTTTTTACCCAATATTAATATTTGCTTTCACAGATTATTTTAACAAGCAATTCATCAAGTGTCTGTTTGCCCAAGATTACACTCAGATGATTGCAGCAGGTATTTTGGTTTTGGCTCCTGTTCTAGGAAATCCATAACTGAAGGGGAAAAAAAAATCCCTTATGCTAAACACATCTGAATTTGCTGCAGTTTCTGGCTTGGTAACACATTTTGTCTTTTGCTTTTTAGAAAGAAAATGGGTGTTGTTGCAGATTAGCATAAGAAGAGCAACAGGGCTTGTGTCTTGTGTCCGTGTGCTCCCACATCTGCCCTCAGCCATCTGTCACCTTGGCATTATTCTTAATTCTCCTAAGCTCTTTGGGACAGTCACTGCCTTTTTGTTTGGTCAGCAAGAGCAAGACAGCTGCACTGCATTTAAGGTCCCAAAGTGGAGGTAAATGACCAGTCATGCTGCTAATAAAAATAATCCTAATTCTACTTATCAGAGTATGGTACCATGACTCAGGCATCTCACACCAGCCTCCAGCTGCCTGCTAAGATACTGTGCAGAGCCAGCACTGTTTGCCATTTTAGGATTAATGCAGAAAAATATGCCAAAGTTGGAATACTGTTCAGTACTTAACTGAAATATCAGCAAGAAAATTGCTTTAGAAGATACATGGCTGGATTCCTATTTATCTTTCTTTTTTATTAAAAACCCAACTAATAAAATAAAAGGCAGCTATAAGAGACTTCAAGAGTGGTGGAGGAAGCTGAATGCAAGTACTCCTGCCCAAACCAATGAGCTCTTTGGAACAGAATCATATATGTCAGCAAAAATTAATTTGTCCAAGCACAAGTGAGAAAGCAATTTTTTTTCTTTTTTTTTTTTTTTTCAGGCTGCACTAAAAACAAACCAAGGATGGTGAGAGTGCTCAGAAGAGACAGAAAAGACAACAACAACGAGACAAAAATGAGATTGAGAGGATGGAGGAAAAAGGTGACAACAGATAAGCCACTGAAAGTGAAAGAGTTACAGTCCAGGGAAAAATTATGGGTTGTGATAAAGTTACACGTGCAACGTTATTCAGGGAAGGGAAGAACAAGGAAAAAAGTGAACACTGATAAATGCTTTGTATTTTGTGTTCTCTCCCCTGTATATTATTTCCATGGATACCTTTTTAAGGAGAGCTCAACCAGCAAGTTCCAGCTGTGACCTGCCATTCAGGCTCCGAAAGAGCAGAGCAAGAGCCTGCTTGCCAGCTGCTGTGATAAGACAAAGCCTCACACTGTCCCTGTTATCTAACCATTTGGCATCTGGGTCAGGCACTGTCATCTCAACATCACCCCACTCAGCACCCTCTGCTTGATTTCATCCCAACTTAGTAAATAGCCCAGATGTTTACAACACATCACAGGAGTGGAAACCACATGCCTAAAATTGGTGAGTGGGAGTGCAGGGCTGGGTTTATCCTTATCCTGTGCCATTTGACTCCTTTGAGCCTTCTGAGCTGCATCTAAACTCTAAACCCAAATGAAATTACAGTGCAACTCATTATAGGCTTGTGTGTTTAATTATTTGAGCCATCCCCTGCACTCTGGCAGCTTAGCAGTTGAGCCTCCTCTTACGGAGCCATCCTTGGGAACTCTCCAGTGCAGGATTGGTGGCAATCAGCATCATTAAACCAAGTTACATAAAGAACAAATCACAAAAAAATGACTTTTCAAATTGCCTTGCTTCTGTAGATTTGGGGGAGGGGGAAAAAAAAAAGGGCTATTTCATTTTGGTGGGGTTTTTTTTTTCTATGAAAGATGAAAGCTATGTAGCAGAACTGAGCCTGCTGCAATCCCCTGACAAGTTCATGCCTTTTGTGCCCTTTAGTTCTGCTCTGCTCATGCATTTTGGATGAGGCAAGTGGTCAGTATGTGCTGCTCAAGGCAGACTCAGCATCCAAACTCGAGGTGCAAAAGGTTTCTATTCACAAATGCAAGGCAGGAGTGAAGCTGGGATATGAATTAGCTGTGAAAAGGGGAGAAATCAGACTCTGCACACCCGACAGAAGGGAAACAACTCCAATTCTAAACTGCTGCCAGAGCCTACCAGCAATCATGGCTTTGTAAGCAACTAGTTTGATTCAGCAAGGGCAGGCGAGCACCTGATTGTGACAATTAAAGTCTTTCTACCATGCTGGCAAACCCACTCATAAGCCCAGAATTAATCTAAGAACCTGAGACAACATGCCACCTTTTTCCATACAAGGCCCTTGAGAAATGGATCCTTAAGAAAAAAAAAAGCACAGTAATTTCTGGCCATAAATATCAATCCTTTAAAAAAAAAAAAACCAGTGGGTCTACCCTTGCAATAAACTGTTATATAGGAAGGCACAGACCAAACCCACTGCTTCTGCCCCAGCCTTTTCCTAAGCACTTCAGAGGTGGGTGCAACCTGCAGGTGAATATATATAATATACACTTTTATATATAAATGGAGTGCTCTTGTCAGATGAGAAAAGGAAATCTGGATATTCAGGAAATCAGATGCAAAGCTTGGAGATTCCCAGGGACACCACATTCCTTTTTTGATCCCTCCATCATTTAAAAACTCTTAGAAACTGCCATCTGTGGAGATACTCAGTGAGCATCTGATGAGGGGTAGTACCTAACATTTTATAAACTGGTTTTAATACACATTTGGTCACAGAGGGGAAAATAAATAAAATCATATTTCAAACTAACTGAGAACCCATTTGAGAAGGAACACAGTCCTCTCAGCAGAGCAGCATGAACTGCTTCCTATTTGGAGTCATTCTGACAGGTCAATCACAAACTAAGCCAGCAGATGTTTATTTTCCATTTTAACTTTTATGGTGTATTAGATTTAGTCACCTCATCTGGCATCAAATATAAAAGAAGCATTAAGAAAACATCTACAAAGGGTCAGTTCCATTCTAACCTTCATAAACAACAACAAATACCATCAATGCCAATTAGCTGGCCACAAGTCTGCTATTAAATTAATAATAAAAAAGAAATAGTTTTGGCTGTGTCTCAGATGTCACACGTACATTTATATCCTGAGTTACTACAGTTCAACACTGGACTTATGGTTGACTGGTTAAGAAAAAAATCTATCATAGGAGATAAAATTCACAGCTATAATTTCATCTGAGAAAGGGAGAAGACAGAGATCCCCTGTAACCTGCTAATAAGAATCAAAGGTGGTGGTAGAAATCCAGAACAAAGTTGTGATTTTAAACCCAGTACAAGTTACCTGTTTTTTGGAAGTCAGTTCTTTATCATGGGTTCATTCACTAGGAAAATGAAAGAGAATGAGCATCTTCAAATGGGTGCTAGCAAAAAAAAAAGAGCTGAAGATGACTAAATGACAGTTCCAAACATCCCAAATTAGCTAGATCCTATCGCTCGTGTATCAAGCAGGGTTTTGGTTTCTCCACCCTTGAGCTGTGGAGAAACATGAATCCCAATAAACAAATAAAGAAAAAGCAAGCTCAGAGCAGAGATCAGGAAACACTCTGCACAACCATAAATATTTTATTGAGGCAGAATTGCTGCTTCATTCAGGAAATTATTTGATACCATCAAGGGCTGAATAAGAGTTGGAAGCAGAGAAGGGCCGGGGCAAGCCAAATAATTATTCTAATTGTCAGAATCAGTTGACTTCATCCAGATCAGTGGCTGCTGCATAGAACTTTAAAAACCTATTATTTTTATTTGCACATTTACTAATTCGACACTGAAAAGGGTTGAGTAATACTCTCTGCTGCAATGAAAGACACTTGCCTGCCAGGTTGGTATGGGTTGTCAAAGCAGGTTAGGGAACTTAATTCCTGGGGGAGACAGTTTCAGGTCCCATTGTTTAAAGATTATCCAGCTTTTACCTCAGGATTTCTGATTTATCAGTGATAATTACATCACTATCTCCAGTGATTCTGGTGATCTTGTTCACGCTTCATTTATCTGCTACTCAGCCCATTTTTTTTTCTACATCCATTAGCAAAGATTCTTCCCTTTTACTTCTTACCCTGTCACAGGCTGCAAGTAACATCAGGCTTTTGTGAGGGCTTTGGCAGAGCGAGCTCCATATTCTGCTTCTGGAAAGTTTTTTCTTGGTGTTTGTTATAACACCACCTGCAGTATTTTCTGAGTGCACTCGCTCCTGTAACAGCTGGCACATAAAAAGTGAAGTGGTGCAAAATTGCAACGCACCAGTTACCACAAAACTGCTTCCCTGCAGCATGACACGAGAGTAGAATGATGGATCTGTTATATTGTAGTCATTAGCAAGTTTTTCTATATATTCCTTGCTTCAGCATCCACATTTATTCTCATTTCACCACCCCCTGTGGACAAAAGGAATTCTCAGTAGGAGCATTCTGTGAATGGGGGTTTTTAGCTGAAAGAAGTTTATAGGCAGTGGCAGCGCTTTCCAGGCTGTCTCTCTGTCCCCTGGCCACAGCTTTTAAGAAGAATGAAAGGGGTGATACTCCTTACTACCTGAGCTATTCCTGCCAGTGAAATTCATGGCTGATCCCACACCTTTTCAGCTTTGCAGGTCATCTAACAAGGAGAGAGTTTCTTAGCATACAGTATCCATAATTTTTCATTGCTCGAGCTAAAGAAATAATTCTCAGGCTGAAAATGAGTCACAAGCTGTTCCCCAGCAAATACCTGGGTCTATCTTCCTGGTCTCTTTATCAAAGGTAAATATTTAAAGATATAAACATATATCTATAACCATCCAGAGTAGTTTTTGTCCTCTGGAGGTGCCTCTCTAGACTCTGTAGAACCTACATAAACAGCTTTTTGATAACTAAAAATGCAGTGTTGAGTCTGAATGGATTGTATTGTAATTTCCCCACTTAGGTCACACATCAGCTCTGCACTGAAGGGACACCCCAAACATGCCCTGCTCACCAGCCTGCCTCATGCCAGGTACAGGGGTCTACTGGCTGTCAGCCCTGGGCAGGGCAGGAGGACACCTTGAACATCTGCAGGAAGGCTGAGTAGGAGGACACCCTGAACATCTGCAGGCTGCAGGAAGGCTGAGCTGGCATTCGCAGCACTCATCAGTTGGGCAATCTGCATTTATAATCAGACTCTCATCTAAAGTGGGAAAAGGTTAAGAAAATAAACTAGTGAGGAATTTCCTGGTGTGTTTAATCCCTTACAGCACAAGATGATTAAGCTATCAGTGCCTGAAGAGAAATATTACCAACATCAATGGGGAAGGTGGCGATTATCCCATAATGTCTGTGATCACAACACTCTCCAGTAAATTAAAAGCTTCTGTTAAAAGAAAACACAGAAGCTTTCCCCATTGCCTTGCTTGCAGGAACAGTATCACTCTGATCATAAATCATTAGAGTGAACACAGACACCTTCAGAGTTTCCATAGGAATTAAATGACCAATTAATGTTGATAACAGTGTTAATAAAGCAAGATGTTACTCAATCCTTTAAGTTATCAAAATTATATGCAATCAGTCGGGAACTGAAGCCCCAAACATACCTTAAGTGTCACCTTCACAAAGTTAAGCAGCTCTGTTTTCAAACACAAAGGTGTTATCAGAAATGGAAGGTGAAATTAATGGACTATATTTATTGTGGTATCATCTCTGCAAGTATGACATCATGTGCTGGGCAGTTTGTAACAGCTTTTGCTCAGTAGGTTGCCTCCAGAGGTATTAGATTTGATTAAAGAGAAAAAAGCAGAAGAAATACCCTATATTGCTACTATCAGACTTCTACAAAGGCACACAGATTTTTAAGCTTTCACAACAGTTTCAGAAAAACGTTGCTTCCATTTTCATCTTACAGGGAAAGGAAAAAAGTCTCCCATTGTTTTTATTTGAGGAGATTCTGTTAAAGCTTATGGCCAGCTTGTTATACTTTCAATCAGCCTTTTTCACACTGCTGCTTTCCATCAAGTTGCAAAGCTCCCACCAGCTTAAGTCCTGTGCCTTTTGAGTCCTGTTACCACAGCCTGATGAGGTGACAAATTTCTTCTAAATTACCAGAAGACAAAATATATAAAGTGCAGAGGAAGAGCAATTAATCTCATATGCACTCAGGTTTGTGAGTGCCTGGATATATCACACAAGCCACTCCCAATTGCAATTAAATGCTCCTCAATTAAGGCTGTCATTGCAAAGACAGCTCCTGTCCCTGGCAATGGGCAGCGGGTGTATATTGGTAGCATTGTGGTAACCCCTTCAGAGGGTGAGGGAAGACTGGATGTGGTGAGCACAGCTGGTGCCCTGGCAGGAAGGGGTGTTCTGGGAAACACTCAAGACAGCAGCACAAGGTTAGTAAGTGGCTCCTATTTAGATTTCCCCTGCTCAGAAGGATTTTGCTGCCAACTGTTGCTTCTTACATCACAGATTAGTCTCATCCCCCCCCCACTGACATTCAAAAATATCATTATGATTCCCCAAGTGGACATTTTCAGATGCAGATTATTATGTTCTGTTTAACTCTACAGAGTCAGAGAGCCTTGGGACATTCCCTGCCATGTGGCATTCCAGGAATTGCCGTGGGGATGGATAACCGTAAAACCCGATTATAAGACGAAGCAGGAAGGAGTGTGATGTGAACTTATCACCTATTATGTCAGCCTGAGGTGCAGCAGTCCTTCCACCTTCATGTTCAGAACCACATTGAAAGACAACATGTTTATAAATCAAGTTTCCAAAAGGTTTACAGAAACTTGGGAGCAAGACTGTTTTTCCATGTTAGAGACCAGTGACTTGACAGGTGGCCCCAGCAGAATGATCTGCACCAAGGGCAACTTCTTACAACTGAATGCTAGGGCAGGAAAGAGCTTTCCATCCTCACCCGTCACTTCCAAATCCATTTTCTGTGACAAGGCCAGAATAGGAACAGGGAGGATTTTGCAGACCACAGGGTCCATCCTGGATCGCTGTCTGACCACTTTTGTTCTTGCTTAGACAAGACACATGGAAAACTTAACTGTCTGGTTTCCTATTCCCTCAGCATAAACCACTCAATTTACCTTTTGATGTCTACTACGAAGCTAGCATTAAGATAACGGACGAAGGATGAACGAGGTTCTATAAATTACAGTTATTTTAAGCAATCAAGCAGCTGGATGGACCAAGACTTTCATCTGCTTCTTGGATTATAGAGCGAAAAGGAAAAGCTACAACAACACTCTGCTGAAGAGCCTCACAGACTCATAATTGCCTTGCAATCCAAGTGAATGCAGCGGACAAGAAAGCAGCACAGTAATAATATAATGTTGGTTTATTAACCCCGAAGTCAAAGCTTGTAATTTACCACTCCAGTTCATTCGTGTTTTGACAGAAAACCAGAGTAACCAAGTGGCAGTAAATGGAGTTTCCTGCTAAATCAAGCCCAGGAAATGCAGGAATCCCAGTTGTTACGAGTCTACACCTCACCGGATTTCCAGCCCAAAACAAGAGGTGGTAAATTCACTCTGACAAATGAATGTCAGCCCTGCTAACGCTTGCCCGGGAAAGGCAGATAATTCTGCTGACGGAAAGGAACTAGGAAGGCATCTGTGCTACTGATTTATATTATCTCCAAATTAATTATTTCAGCCTAGAACTGGGTAAGTTACAAGAAAAGGAATTTGGCATTGGTCAAAGCAATTAACATGTTCGGGTAAAACCTGACAAAGAATTTTGGAAAGCACAAAATAGAATAGCCCAGGCTGAAAGGGACCTCCAAAAATGATCTGGTCCAACCTTTCATGGGAAAGGGAGCCTGGATGAGAACAAAAGCAATAAGCTTTCAGAAAAATTGCTACTTAGCTATTTGTAGAATGGCAAGCTTCAGATTTTCATTCAGGGAAAAAAGTGAAAAGACAGTAAAATCCATTAAATACCTAAAGCAAAGTGGAATAATAATAATAAAAATCCTCAACCAGAATCAGAGGCTTGAAGCGAGCTGTCATCAGAACAGGTCATGCAGCCCTTTGCCAGGCCCTGGAGATACCTTTGAGATAAAGGACCTCAGTTTAATCCCTGCTGTTTTTAGCAACATATTTGGGAACAGTTATTAAGCCTGCTCTCGGTGCTGTGCTCCTGCAGCTGGGCTGCCAGCAGCATGTTTGACAACCACATGTGCACAGCCAGCAACTCTGCCTAACTTGACTCATCTTCTCCAAACTCAAACCTGATTGTGGAAGAAGTTTGTACCTGCTTTTTCCTGCTGAAGGAGCACTACCTGCCCCTACACTATCTGTATTCCAGAAAATATAGTTCAGGAGAGAGATAGAGAGATGGCAGTTCTTCACATCATGGGATTCATGGGGGGGTTTGCCTAGAAAGCTTCCACTCTGCTTGTGCACATATCTGATGGCATAGTTTTGGCTTTTATCAAGCATCCTTTCTGTATTTTTTCCAAGAGGAAGAAAAAACCCCACACCTGTCTTTGGAATGATGGAAAAACACACATGTGGCCAGTGATTATTAAACACCTCTCAAATGACAAGCTTATCTTGCTTAAATTGATGCAGTTAACTGACCACTCAAGCTTTTTTAAAATACAAAGCCCTTTTCCACAGAATGGGGATTCTCACTTGTCGAAAAGAATGATTCCATTATGCATTTTCTAGAAATAATTGGTCCTGAACAGCCTCTGCTGTACCAATTCTTAAAAAAATTAAAGGGAGCATGACATGAAGTGCACACCCAGTAATCAGGTTTGATGAGGGAGGAAAGCTTTGGATTACATTACAAGATGTTCCACTCATCCCATGTTCTGAGTACAGGCTCTAAGTGGGTAGAGTGAAAATGTAGGTCAGGCACAGAGGCTTTTCTTACCTCCCCAACTTGCTCACCTGAGCAATAGCTCCTACTTCTGAGACCTTGCAAACACCATGCAGCACCTATGGGAGCTGGATCAGCAGCAAAGTCAGGCTTACCCCAAGGAACAGGTGAAAACACCTGCCAGCACAAAAGTATCCCAGCCTTAAGTTATACAAAAGGCTTTATGCTTTACCTAGACATTAAAATCACTTCTCCAGACATGCAAGAAGCCTGTTTCTGTTTCACTTCTTTAAGCTTCCAGGTAGAACTAGAATAAAGATCAAAGCAGGAAGAAAAGCCTGCACATACAAAAGATCTCAGAAATGGAAGAAAGACCCGGAAATGTTCTGCTTCTTTCCTTCCCTAAAAAGAAGTTGCAACTGGTCTCAAAAACCAGGGTCTGCAATCCCAGGTCTGGCACAGCTCATGACTGCCACTGGCTTTGGATGCAGAGCTGCAGCGGCCATCAAAGTTATCACCACCCTGTGCTGGCTTTAAAAAGCAGCACAAGCCCCAGCTGAAAACAGTGTGAAAAGTGTCACCGAGAACAAAGCCTTTTAAATTAATCCTCATGGCAAACTAGAGATCCATAGGAAATTTAAATCACTGATAAAGAATTATGTCCTTGGCCTGGCAATAGCTGACCGATGCAGAACATCTGTTTACTGGCATCCAGGACTTCCAGCTTTGATATGCTGGAACTTCCCATCTTCCTTTCTGTTAAATTCTAACCATAAAAAGGATTTCCCTGCACATTATACAGTTCTGAGAAATAAAAGCCCTCACACCAGCCTGTTCATTAACAAGCTCTGTTTTTTCAGTGAAGGTAAATTCAAAATTATTTACTATGAAAACCAGGAAATGGAAGATTTGCTTTGTGGTTACATCATCTTAAAATACAGCACAAAACACGGATGGCTATGCAAGGCTTTCCTACTGACTTTGCCTTCTGACAGGCTATTATTTAATGACACTGTGCATTAGAAATATGCTGGTGCTCTGGGATTTTTCAAGCGGACAAATGCTTTTGAAAGTTGCCCTTAAATCACATATCATGGACAGATCCTAGACTTGCTTTGAATAATTAGAGCTGGTTAACACCCTCTGAATAGGGCCAGCCACTAGCAGTGGCCAAGGTGAGACAGAAGGTTGCTAGTCCAGGACTTACTCAAGTCCTCAAGAGCAGGAGGAAAGTAGAAAGTTATAGAAAGCAGCAGTCACTGAAATTCTGTCTAGTTTTTAATCAGCAACACAATCTACAGCAGCATCTGCTCCAGCAGTATATAGAACCTACAAAAATCAGCCACCCTCATAGTGCAGAGATGTACCAGGCACTTTGAAGTCTAAAAAAAAAGTCTAAATGACACCACATGAAACATGAGCACAGGAACAGCCACCAGCCAAGCCAGAGCAGTGGACAAGCCAGAGCAGAATTGCAGCTCTGCATTTCTTAGTTCATTATGCAACATCTAAGCACAGGATCATCAGCCTACACCTAGCGAGGTGCCTCCAACCTCAGCTCTTTGCATGGGAAAGGCTGTATTATTCTAAGGATCAGTTTCAGTTATGTTGCTGAACAGCCCATTTATTTGTTGCTATGCTACAGAGTAAATATTTTTTCCATTTGGTTTGTTTAATCACAAACAAAAGGCTATGGGGAAGTAATTTTCTGTCTGATTTACTACAGGGGAAAACCTATCCTTAAAGCAAGAGCAGCTTGGCTTCATGGGTAATTCCTAGAAGTTAAGCATGGAATATTCTGTCTGATGCCAAGCTTCAGGATTACCTTAAGGCAATATGCATAGATCAGGGAGGTGATGAAAATTCAGCAGAAGCCCTTCCCATCCTAGTCACCAAATGAGAGATTTTTCTCGAATGCCTTCTACCTGGAAAGGCAGCAGCAGTAGCAATGGAAACAGCAGAGAGGCGTAGCTGCACCAGTGCAACTGCATCCACTCCAGTACTGAAGCACTTCACTGGGCTTCCAGGGCAGAGCATCACAGCCAGATCCTCAACTGTGACAGCCCTGACAAATCAACAATATTCGCCACTTCCATCACCAGCTGTGCAGGGCTGCAGCCTCCCCACCTTCCATACTGAACAAGTTTTATTGAATGAGATTGCTACTTAACTGGTCAGGCACACGTGGGTGCTGCGCTGGATGGGAGAGGAGTTAACTTGCTTTGCTTGCAACTTGATTTCAAGCCAGGGCTTGGCTGACTTCTCCCCTTAGTGGGTGAAGTACTGTGCCCTGTACTGCACACACAATACTGCACCTTATGTAGAGTGTTTTGCAGACAGGATCTCATCCACAACAGAGCATTTTCAGTATATGACATCAGAGCACATTAAACTTGCTCTTGGTTCAGTAGGAAAGTCATTGGGCTTTTCAGTTTGATGCCAGAGCAAAGAGAAGAAAAAGTATTTCATGACTTTATGAACTCCAATGTTTTGGGGGGGGGGGGAAGTGGAAAGAGTTCAACACACCCTGAAGTGCTTATGTATTGAAATCTTGAGTTATAAGTCAACATCAAATGTTTCTGGGAAATAAGACAGAATTTAGCACAGAAAAAAAAAGCAATTATCTATCTCAGATCCCACTTAATATATCAAATTATGTCACACTGACCCAAAGACACAGTAAGGAATTTGACCCACAGTAACTATGGAAGAGAATCCACAGATGTCCTTGATAAATGCTCCAGTGCATTTGTTAGAAAAATCAGACACATGGACAACAGTTATTAAAAATAATTAATGGTAACTGGTGTTTAGTGATTTGGGGATGAAGGAAGTAATTTAAATGGATTTCAAGAAGTCATTACTCAAGAAATTAAGTGCTATTTCCCCCCTCCATGAGCATCACAATAAATGGATATGATAGAGCCAATAGAATTAAATAGTCTTTAGCCACGGAAACACTACCTCTTGCCACATCACACCTACATTTAAGTACCAAGCAGAATATGCAGCTTCTGTCAATAGATTTTTCTTATGCTAAACCCTGAGGATACAAGAACTTGCTTTTTCTACATAATTGTCTCCTGTGGTCATGGTTCTTCACTGAAAGACACAGAGGGAAAAAAAAGAGCACTCCACTTGCTTTGTGTATTTCCATATATGCACATTATGTGCAAATATTTCTATTAACTTAAAGGAAGCAGGACCAGGAAGAGAGTTATACACAAGTTTTTCAAAGCATGTCTGCCAAGGTTGGCTCAGGTAATATTTGCTTGGTAATAGCCATAGAATTTCTACTCAGAAAAGCATATTAGAATATTTAATTTGATCTCCTGTGTATCAGAAGATTGAAGTCCTATCAGTCATCCATTGTACTGAATCATATACTTGGGTTTGACTAAGCCTAAACTAGTGTTCAGCTAATATACATTCTGCTCTTGGGGTAATAGATTCTCAGCTTTTGAGTATCTGCAGTGCCCTTGGCAATTTGTTCCAGAATACAATCAATAAAGTGCATTAAAAATGTGCCCAGTCTCTAATTGTAATTTTTGTGTCTTCAGCTTCCAGTGAAATACTACATATTCTCTGGCAAATTAAAAAGCCCTTTAAGTACCAAAATTCTCGCTGAAAGGGAAAGTGACTATATTTAAATCACCACTCAATCCTTTTTATAAGCTAAATAGAATATGTCAAAGCATTTTAGCCTCTCTCTAGATAATTTCTATAGTCTCCCACTCTCCATTTTAAGCACATTTCCAAATGCAGTAAAAATTGAAATGGTACCAATAAACCACTGTCTGATCAATCCCCCTTTATCTCTAAACATTACTTTGCAAAGTTGCAATAGCTGTGGTAAAAGAAGCAGATTTGTTTTACAGAAGAACAAGAACAGAACAAGAGTGGGAGAATTGCTTAGGAGAACATGCAGCTTTCTAAAGGGGAAATTATGCTACACAAAAGCATAAATTAAAGTAGCCACGTACGTAGTGAGAGCCCATCAGCACTGGCCAGTGCTCTCTGTCTGCATTACTCTTTTACTATCTTCCAGTGCCTCTGTGGATTATAAAATGAAAGGGCAACTTGATTGACAGGGTATTAAAAGTCCCTGCAGTCCTCCAATCCGATTTGGATCATTCTCTACCCATCAAGCTCCTGGAAAGTTACTCTGGGTATAACCTCTGGAATTTACCCTTTAAAAATGACCCTGGTCCCTGGGATCTTAGCTGGGCACCAGCTTCTGGCACAGTTGAGGAAAGCTCCTGGGTATCTGTTTGGCAGCATCAACCCTTTTCCTACTGTAACAAATTCACACAACTTCATTTTCTCTCAGTTGCTGTGAGCAGACAAATCCTCTTTTGACATACTGAAAAAAAAACCTGCAGACTTTTTTTTTCTTCCCCTCTTTGGGAAAAAGGAAAAGTGAAACTAAACTTCTGTCCCTCTTTAGTCCCACTCAGCACTAACAGATTCTTTTTCCTGAGCACACTGTAGCAGCTCCATGAATCTTGTATTTGTTGTAAAGCTTTCCCATAGATTCAGTTATTTTGGTTCAGGACCAACCACTTTATGGCAGTAAATCTGATGGGAAAAGATGACCACTGATGTCAGCAATATGACCTCTGGTAAGAGACATTTCTCTTGTGTTTTACAAGCTCCTTCCAAAAGAAAAAAAAAGAGCAAAGTTTAAGACTTCTTAAAAAATACCTTATAATTATCCATGGAGAAAGTCTGTTTATTGGCTTTATCTCTTTCCATTGTAGCCTTACTATACACTTACACTGTAGCCTACTATAAGCTCTAAGTCAGTAAAGGCTGATAAACCCCTCTCTATTCATTGAGTAGACCCTCTTAACAAGTGCTTTCAAATGAAGGAGAAGCTTTTTAAGATGCTGCTCACCCCATAAATCAGGTGCAATCAGGCACTGTTAGAGCTGCCCTTAAGCACTGTCAACAGCAGTAAAGCTCTGCTGGATAAGTTTCTCTTGAGTTTGTTCTCCCTTTCACAAGCTTTTTTTCTATTTCTGATTTATTCAAGACCCACAGAAAAAAAAGAAAGAACAAAAACCCCATCTGGGTATCCAAACTAAGCCTAGCAAGATAGAGCAAGGTCAGAACAAGTCATTAGCTTAGATCTTAAATCCAGAGCACAAAGTGAATTACATTCACTAACAAAGATGCTGCACAACCTGTGGTGATAAAAAGACAGGACTTCAACTCCATGAAGGGACAGGTGGACAGTAAATCTTCACAGCTCTATCAATTTTGAGTAGCTGGGCTATGTTCTGATCTCATTTGCTGCAGTATAAATGAATAGTTTTGCAAGTGTAGTATCACCTGCAGCACAGAACTAACCTTGCAGCCCTTATGCTTCTACAGCAGACAGCTGCCCACCCTGAACACCATAAGAATCCAGATTTCTTTTGTTGTACCCAAGGCTACTGAGATCAAAATAAATAGCATCAACTGGTCCGTACATTATGTATAGGTTTGAACAATTAACACTGGATGTGCATTTTACTAGAGGGAAGTTACTGAAAATCTGATCTCAGCCAGAAAAAGCCAAGTTCTGAGTGGACTTCCAGCTTCATCTAAAGCCCAACAGTAGGTAACAAAATGCTGTGTTGATTTATGCTCCTTGAGGGTGCTTATACCCAGCAACACCTCACACGAGCAGCGAGTCCAGCATGCAAGTGATAGATTTGCTCAGCAAGGACAACGTTACTGCTCTGCCATAGATGATGGAGTGGGGACTCAGATCTAACTGGCATAAGTTTGGCTTAAAAATAATCTTTCTAGGAGAAATCCAGACTCTGAACAGTTCTGGGGTCAAGGTGTTATTGAGCCTTAGGTAGGGAGCTTCCAGTTACAAGATGCTAAGCACACAGAATTGATCTCCCAGTCAGAGCTCTGGTGGAAATACCCAAAGCTGATGGAATTCTATTGATGGCATTGGCATTTAGAAGCAAACTTTTGGGAAGGAGGAATGCAAAGATTAATGTTCTTTCCACCCCTTTGAAAGATGAGCTGTATATACCTAGCCCTGCTGACGCATCATAACCCAAGTTATCTCAAATGATCCAATTCTGGGCAGCTTGCAAATACAACTGTCTTCAATTTCACTTAGCAAATATTTAATTTGTCATCTGCTAATTAACTAAGTAACAGGCATGTTTTCCAAGATGTGACAGCATGCAAAAGAGACTTCTAGGCCCTTTCAGAGTGGTTTCTATTTTAAATCCAGCTATGCACAGCCTTTGGCTCAGAGAGTTAGAAAAATATCCCAACTCATCGTGTTCAAAATGAAATCCGATTGCAATGCAGACAAATATGATCACTTTTTTTTGCATGATAGCCAGGGATTTTTTTTTTTTAATTGGAGCCTCAGTTTGCAGCTTTCCAACGACATTCTCATTGTTATTTTGATACTGTTCTCAGCTTTGTTAGACACTTTTAGCTCTCACTTTCCATTGCTCCTTCAGTAAACACACAGTTCACATGTTTTCCATTAGAAGGATCAGTTGCAAACAAGTAGCTGAGCATCGTTTCAGAGCAGGTTATTCTTCACTGATCTCTTAAAGAAACTGTCTGAATTTATTTACAAGGATTTGTTAAGGGTAGGTAACAAGTCTTGCTCGACTATATATTTTAATTGACAATTTTCACTCTGAAGATTTATTTCCACTTGCATTCCTGGTATTTTCTCATCTGAGTTCACCTTTAACTGAAGCTTAATTCATGGAGTATATAACCCCAATTAACACAATTTCTTCAACTTGCAATATAGTTTTTAGCTATTTTGCACTGATCCATTTTAATCAGCAGGCAGCAGAAGAGATTCCTGGCAGCATAGTTGTTCTGCCCTCCCAGTTAGCAGAAACACCTGGGAGTGAACTGGGAATGTATTGATTTTTCCACATAGCTGCTGGCTGCAAATCCATATGCATAATATAACAAAATCTCTGGTTTTTATCAAAATATTAAAGAAAAATGAAATTGAAGCAGAAATATATGCAAAAAAATTAAATTAATGAACACTTTGTTCAGTCCCTTGGCACACAGCTATTGAAAGAACACAACACACCAGCTCTGTTTGCCAAACTCAACCTTTGCTGGCTCTTCTTACAGCTACCTCTGCTCGGATAAGAATGTCCTCATCATATTCCAGCCTAACCCTCAAGTGAAGTTGTACAGTCAGGAGCCAGTGGCTTTACAACCTTCTGCTGTTTATACAGCAGCTCTAGAAGTTCTGAAAAATGCATTTTCACATAACCTTTGTCCAGTCCAAGACCACACATCAGATCAGCCAGTCCTTGCGTTCAGGCTCCTCACACACCAAGGAGATATCCTCCAAATCTCCTTCAGAGTTAGATCTGGCCAGAGCAGGGACAGGGCAATCCAACACTATTCAGAACCAACAAAACAAATGATGCCAATCAAGACTTTTCCATGGTTCACTATATACACTTATGTCCTAAGGCATTATTCCCAGTAGGGGAAGATTAGGAAGAGTAGAAAACTATGTTTCAAGCCTTGATCTTAATGCTACTTTGAGTCTGTACATCCCTTTCCATTCTATAGATGTTTATAGCTACCAAGCATGGAACTAATACCCAGGTTATTTTCATGCCCTTTGAGTGGCTGTGTGCTAAAACACTGCCTGGTGCCACAAGGCTTTACATCATCTTCACAGTGTGATTGGAGAGCTCAGATGAAAGATGCTCTAAAGCTCAAAGCCTCCTTAAGCAGTGACAGAAAGGTCAACCTGTGCTTTCTGCCAGACACCACAGACCAATGGCAAAGCATGACATGAAAATGCCTCAGAGACCCAAAGTGCATTTGAAGAAGAGTAAGAAGTGACTCTCCCATCACAAATGTGCAGAGGACACAGACTAGTCTAACGCTGTCAGTGAACAAATACAGCACATGGAGATTTATTGTAAGCTGATGGCATTTTATACTGGTCAGTTAATAGCTCTGCATGCTATTATAGTAATATAACTTAAATACATTAGAAAGGAAACTAACTCATCAAGGGATTCCATTTCTTATCTGCTCAGCTACCTGCTGAAACAGGCAAGTTTCAGGTTGGAGGCTAGCAGCTTTTAAAACAATTTGTGCTAGCCACTTTGTTCCTCCCCATCAAAATGCAGGGGTGGAGGGGACAAACAGAAAGCTGGGCTCTAAAACGCAGCCTGAACAGTGTTACAAACATACACAGCACACCCGAGTTAAGCACAACAGCATCAGCACTGCTGAGTGGCTACACCAAGCCAATGGTGCTGTCATCTCACCATTCTT
>JANHGN010022464.1:0-47646 GCA_024605025.1 Megaceryle maxima | reverse complement strand
CTTACCAAAGATGATGGAGAGTGGCCTAGCAATGACTTCTGCCAGCTCCCTCAGCACCTGCAGGTGCATCCCATCAGTACCCATGGATTTATGGATGTCCAGATTATTTAATTTGTCCCTAACCCAGTCATCATCAATTGAGGCAAACTCCTCCTTTATATTGTCTTCCTCTGGGGCCTCAGGGGCCTGGGGTTCCTGAGGACAGCCTTCAGCAGCATAGACAGAGGCAAAGAAGACATTCAGTAACTCCTCCTTTGTATCCCCTGTCACCTGTGCACCCTCCTCATTCATCAGTGGGCCTACATTGACTCTAGCACTTGTTTTATCTGCAATGTATTTGAAGAAGGCCTTTCTGTTGTCCTTGACCTCTCTTGCGATATTTAACTCCAAGGAGGCCTTAGCTTTCCTGGTTGCCTCCCTGCATCCTCTCACAACAGTTTTATATTCCTCTCAAGTGTCCAGCCTCTCCTTCCATGATCTGTAGACTCTCTTCTTCCACTTGAGTTTGCCCAGCAGTTCCCTGCTTAATCATGAAGGTCTCTGGCTTCCTTTCTTGATTTCCTACCTGTTGGGATGCTTGAAAGAAGTGGTCCTTGAATGTTCCAACTACTTTGAGCCCCTTTACCTTCTAGTACCCTATCCCATGGGATTTCCCCTAGCAATTGCTTGAAAAGGCCAAATTTGTCCTTGCTGAACTCCAGGGTTGTGATGCTTCTTGGTATTCTGTTCCTGCTGCACAAGATCCTGAACTCCACCATCTTGTGGTCACTGTGGTCTGCCCTCAACCTTCACCGCTTCAACCAGAAACGAGGTTGTCAGCTTTGGAAATGTTGACCTCAGTGCTTGAGTGCAGGGATGGATGCAAGGATGCTGCAGTGCTTCCAGCTATGCTAGGTCCCATGGAATGGGTCACCGCCATGACTTTTGATGTTCCTCTGAACTCATGACAGTTTGTTTATCTAAGAAACAAAAAACTTTAATCAACCCTCTCTCCCAAAAAACAGTGGTAGAAGGAAAGAAACAAATCCAGAATTTCTAGAAAGATACTTCTAAATGTGCAAAAATCTGTGTTCAGTGGACTCATCTCTTCTGTGTTTTGGATGTCTCTGGCCCCTAATATTGATATTACATGCATGTCAGTTCATTTGGCTTATTTTACAGTCACTGGATTAAGTCTCTCTGCAAGAGGGTTAAGGGAAGCATGCCACCCTAAAATAAGGCTGAGGAAAGCCAAACCAAACTTCTGTTGAGATAATTTACAAAGTGACACTTTTTTGTTTAATACCATCAGTTGTAAAGTGTCAGGTCCGTAGTCATTATAAATTTATTCTGAGCAGTCTAATCACAGCATTCATGAAATTTCTTTGGATCATTAAGGCAGTATTTTGGAAATATTTACTTGTGCTGTAATTTACTATGCAGCCTCAGGAAGGTTTTGAGAGGGTGGCAAAGAAAGCCACTCTCTGAACTACAGAGACAGCTTCTAACCCCCATCAGTGTGAGTCCACAGAGTGATATTTCCACATGTACATTTTGGTCCACTGGCATGATCTCAGCTGGAGCATCATCAGTGCTTCCAAGACAGGGAAGAAACCTGGAGGGGCTTTGGACTCCAGCTCAAAGTCTTCCCTCCCACTAAAGCACCAAGCAGCTCCTCATCAACCCTTGCCTCTGGCACCGTGTGGGTGCCGCTGCACTTCCTATGCTAATGGTATAGGTATGTGCAGAGAAGATACACGGATCTCTTTCAGCTGATGTACAGAGTCTTAGATCCTGTGTTGCTGGCCACTGAGTCAATATAATATAAACACTCTTAACACCCTTGTCTTTAGCTCTCATTTCCTCAGCCCCTGCATCTGTCTGAACCAAGAGAAATAGATCAAACAGGACAAACTTTCTGAATATCTTGATTAGCTGGAGCAGATGGGCACAACACAATAGATGCACTTCTATAACCAGGAACATTACACCTCCCATTTATATCAGTGGGACTGGTGTGCAAATCCAAGGTTAGAGTCAGTGCTAATGTGCTGGAGACTGTCAATATTTAAGCAATCAAAAGGAAGAAAAGTTGGATTACCTACTGTTTACATTTCAGTAAAGCTTCAAAACCCCAATCAGTTGTCATGGTCTCATGGTACGAGGTGGCTGTACACACCATTAATAAGGAGAGTGACTGGCCATGGAGAATTTGATGGCTATATGTCATACTGAACACAGTGGGCTGGTTCAGCATTGCTGCAGGGACATGAGTTCATGGTGGTCCTGCTGGCTCATGTGTTATTACTTGGTGCTCAGATGTGGACAACAGCTTGGCTGAGAAGAGTAGAAAAGAGTTGAGATAAAAAAAAGGAGAATCAGGCACAGCCTGTTAAGTATATGCAGTGAAACGTTCAATAGCTGCTTTGCTTACAGACAGCCCTTGCCTAACCTGTTTCCCTTTTACCACTAACCCTGTGGAGTCATCTCACCTTGATTGTTAGCAGTTCTGCATCCACATTCCCACCTCACCCCGTGCCATCCTGTTCAAGCTCCTGCCTGTAGAAGGCTCTTCTATTCATCCCCACACTGCCTGCTGTGTTCGACCTCAGGCAAAGCAGAGGATTTTGGTTTTCAGAAGACCAGCCTGTACCGTGGGGCAGAAAACAAGAACATTGCCCAGGCCTCTCAAAGAGCTGAGGCACCAGAAGGCATCCTAGCAGCAAGCCAATTCCTATGCCGTAGAGAAAGGCAGAAAGCTGGAGTCGTTGTGACAAGCTCCCCTCCTGAGTGATCAGTTTAACCAGACTGCAGAAAACTGTGGAGCATTAAAGGAAGAAGTATAGTCAGAGGTCTGCCCATCCTGTCCTTGCCCGCCCTTGGCTACAGCCAGTCTCTGCAGCAATGTGGGAAGGCAGGACAGAAAACAGTACCATGACAGCCTGAGGGAAAAAACATTTCTTCACACCTGCAGATAGCCTTGAAGCATGACATTTAAACACGGATGGTCAACTGACCTGGGAGAACCAGCGATGCAGATACTGGACTAGCATCAACTGCACTAGCCATCTAGTTCAGCAGCATTTCTTGCCCACACCCATGCACAGAGGCTGCTGAATATCTCATAGGATTTGGATTAAAACAGATCTTTTCAGTGACACTAGGCAACTTTCTGAGTACTCAGACTAAAGTTGCACATATCACCCTGTCCCCCTCATGTGTTTCCAGCATCCTGTTATCCTCACTGCTTAGAATTTACATCATATTTCAAATTCAAATTCGCTAACCTCTAACCACTGAATAATAATCTAACTAATAACATAAATGAAAGGCTGAGGAAGTTGGAGTTGTTCAGCCTGGAGAAGAAAAGCCTCCAGGGAGACCTTTTTGTGGCCTTCCAGTACTTAGAGGGGTTTCTAAGAAAGGAAAGGGACTTTTTATGAAGGCCTGTAGTGACAGAAAAAGGGGGGGACAGTTTTACACTGAAAGAGGGTAGATTTAGGTTGGATGTAAGGAAGAAATTTTTTATAATGAGGGTGATGAGACACTGGAGCATGTTACCCAGAGAGGTTGTGTTCCCTGGAAGAGTTCAGGGCCAGGTTGGATGGGGCTTTGAGCATCCTAGATATAGTATTTTACAGTGGCTGAGTTAAAGCGGCTTGTGTTAGATTATGGCCATTTATCCCAATGACTCTACAATACTTTTACAGTCTGGTTGGCAACTGTATCATCTGCAAACTTTCACAGCAAAGGTTTTATAATCTGCTCAAGACAGCTGATATATGCAATAAATAACACTGCAGCTAGCACAGGTTCTCAGGACCCAGGCTAGAAATGGCTCCACAAAATGCTACCTTATTAACAGCATGTTTGAGGACCTGCTGGGGAGGCCATGGGGCTCAGGGTCTCCACCTGGAACATCCTCCACCTCCCAGTCCAGGACTGCTAATTTTTACCCTTCTCTCATGGGAGAAGGGCAGGGATTTCATGGGCATTGATCGGGGAGGTAGGATCACACATGCCCTGACACACATGTGCATATCTACACTCAAGGTCAACGATAACATGCTTTCCTTCTATGACAACATGGCCCACGCCCTTTTTACATCACCTATCATGTTGTAATAATATAAAAAAGTATTAAATATGCCTTGCATTAAATAAGATAGACTTATAGTAATTATCTGCTACTAAGATTAGCCTCTCCATCACTCTGTCTACAACTGGCCTTAGGCAACCCAAATACTTGCAGTTTTCTTGGTCACACCTTCCAGCTTTCTGAACTTCACGACTTTGGATCCAGATCTCCACTTCTGGGGAATTCCTTCACTTTTTCAAGGTGTTTTAAGAAATTAACACCAGTTTTTCCCCAGTTGATTCCTTTAATATTCCTAGGTGTAAATTGTTCAGGCCTGCTGGTGTGGAAGTGATTTGCAGTAGCAGATGTTGGCTCATATCTTCTTTAATACAGCTGATGAGTTTTCTGCTACAACTATAGCACTGCATTCATGATGTGGATACCTCCTCCACATTTGGTCTTGAAGACAAATATCTAGTCATTGCTTTTCTTGTCGCCTCTTCATTCATATCTTCATTTACGTGTATCACTGACTTACTGATTATTTTTTTCCTGATGTATTTAAAAATGCACATTTATCTATTACAGTGACCTTTGATAATTTGTTGGCTCCTCCAGCTTCCTTTATCAGTCAATGATATTTTTAAACTCTGATATTTGCTGTCATTTACTTTTGCTTTTTTTTTTCCCATCTGTTGTATATTGATTTTTTTAATTACTACTTTGAGGTTTTAGCATGACTCCTCTTTTTCTCTTATTCAGTGCAGCTTTTTGCCCTGCACAGTTTTTTCAGGGCAAGGCAGGGGAGACATGGGAGGAGGCCAGGGCTCGGGTACTAATGTATAGTTAACATTGCCCACTTTACATTTCTATTCCCAGACAGCTGATCTGACAGCTGCTTTTCACTTCAGGAAACATGCTATTCTAATGTTCCATATTTCTCTCTCTCCTCCCCCTGTCATCCCCCCCCCCCATCCCCGTCTCCGTCCCCATACCTCCTCTTTCCAGAAATTAAGATAAGCACACCACAGCTGCTGCAGCTTAAGGAAATGCTAATTTTCAGGTGAATGATGAACTCTTCTTTCTCTGTCGGAACAAGGTACAATAGTGATTTATTACACATCACAGGCAGGACTTTTTCAGTTGAGAAGCTGCCATTTTTACAAACTCTGATTAATTTCTATAACTGGCTCTGTCTGATATCTAGCAATTATCCAGCCTTCCAGTATCTGAAGAGAGGCTACAAGACAACTGGGGAGGGACTTTTTACAAGGGCTTGTAGTGGTAGGACCAGGGGTAATGGCTTCAAACTGGAAGAGGGTACATTCAGATTAGAAATGAGGAAGAACTTCTTCACTGTGAGGGTGGTGAGACACTGGAACAGGTTGCACAGGGAAGTTGTGGATGCTGCATCACTGAATGTGTTTAGGTTTGGGTTGGATGGGGCTTTGCACAACCTGGTCTAGTGAGAGGTGTTGCTGCCCATGGCAGCAGGGCTGGAACTAGATGATATTTAAGGTCTCTTCCAACCCAAACCATCTATGATTCTCTTAATTATGCCAGATGTTTGGGTTTCTTGTTGATGCTGGCTTTATGCACCAAAGGTGGTGTTTTCAGGAGAAATAATGCTGATGCTATGGTGAGATAAGAAGTCCATGCCTCAGGGCACAGCTTTAGCTGCCCTGGCAAGAGTTCAATCCTCAGGAACGCAGAGCTCCCCCTCCCATGATATTTTCAACCCTGGAAACTTGGGATGCAACAGCAAAGACTTAGATGGAAAGCATCACTGGGGCTTGCTCCTTCCCATGGCTGGTGGCCCTGCTGCCAGCATCATCACTCCCAGCTGTACTTCAGATGCACACCATTTTGCAGTCCCAGCACCAGCAATCTGCTCCACCAGTATGTCATCTGGTGCCATGTGGCATGAGCAGGCAAATCTCTCTGACTATACTGGGTGCTGAGCACATAGAAATGTGCTCAGCAATTATCTGAGGAGCTGGGGCATTGGCTCTGTGTGGGAACTAACAGTTTATGAAGTCAAAGGGCGGGTTTTTTTGGTGAATGGGTCCCACTCCTCCTTCAGATATTAGGTCTCACATCCATTTGCAAGGACTGTGACAAACCATGAGGCTGGTCCAATTGAAATCTTTGACTTGGGGTCAGAGTTTCATTCAGAGAGCTGGCTGAAGATCATCTACAGGGAATAAATACCCCAGGTACAAAGGGGGTCTTTCTAAGGAAAACATCTTCCATGGGATTTTGACTATTTCCTGCAGTAACCTTTACATCCATTGTTTTCCATATGTATATTTAATGTCTGAAATATTTTATGCTCTGCATAGTTATGATTAGGAAGAGCACATTAACTACCAAACAGTTACTATTTAAGGTCTTCTTCCCCAGTGTGTAATGTAGTTCAACAGTCTCTAAAACACTTTGTCTCAATTTTGACCTTAGTCATTCCTGGACTGAAATTCCCGTTTGTCTGGATTCCAGGGTAATGTAGCAGTATGCAGATATACAGACTAAAAATTGAGCACATGCTTCAAAAAGTGAGAACCATGCTGCTTCCATCAATGTCTCCTTTTTCTTTCATTTAAATGTTGATTAATAAAAAGAGAAAGTAGGCAGGAGCTGCCAATGTATGTAAGGCTAGCCCATTAGAGATGTCTTTGTGCCCATATGCATTTTACTAAAGATTTTAATAACAGATGTTCACCCAAGAATCATGCATAATAATGATAATCTTAACTAAGTATGCGGAAAGCAGATAGACCCAGAATAGATTGTCGGAATGTGTTGATGGGTTAGACAGTCTAGCAGTTCTGTGGATTTATTGAATTGTCTTCAGAGCTATAAATATTCATAATATTAATGATGGAGACAATAGAGAAAGTTTGAGGCATTGCATTTCTTATAAATTTCTTCAGATGTTTAGTAAAACTTTGTCTTACAAGTGGATCTTCACACTCTGCAAGACTCCATGTGCTTCATTTTTGCACTTTTTGCACAGCACCAACTTTTTCTCTGTTGCCTGAGGCTTTTTTGCATGGTAATTGAGCCAGTCCTTCATATTATGTGGGCAAAACAATATTGAGATACTAGTAGAACATAATTACAAAATTTTAATGAGAGAATTTTCTTCACTCTATTCATGGGCCAAGACCAGATCATGTGTGTGCATTAAGCTTACAAATGGGAACAGGTGACTGGGGATCAGAGGAACTATGAATTGCACATCTTTTCTCCCTCTTTCAGTTACAGGTGGGAACAGAAGATAGGGATGTGCTGACTGAGAGGCAGTTCTTTCATTATTACAATGCAAAGCTGTGGTAATTTCAGGACCTAATTTTCTAGAGCTGTGAATAATTTAGCATTTTCACTTTACAGCAATTTAAATTACTATTTTTGTAAGACATCAGTCTATTCCAAATAACCTCTGCTTTTTAATTTAAGTTTCAGTTCACACTAGCCCAACATCTCAAAACAGAGCTCAGTTTAGACAGATTCAGAAGTTCATAAGTGGATTTCTCACATCAGAGAAAAAACAAAAAGCAGCAATATGGCAAGTCTTTCTTCCAGCCCAATGCAACCTAAACACTGGGGCTGGTAACAAAGCAAAGACAGGCAACACTTTTAACAGACTTGGTTTTTTTAAACCATTTTACAAATTCAGGAGTGGAGCCTAGGATCCTTTTATGTAAACAGTGTAGAACATAGTAATGGATGATCCTATTTGGAGTAAACTTTCCTTGAAACTTAATTTACTGCAAATTAATTTTGGAGGATGGGGAAAGTTATAGGAAGGATGGGGAAAGTTTTTTTTCTCTTCTTACATTTTTTGCAAGCATAAGGTTCAGCTGCAGGAAGATAGGCATGCTTAGAAGGTTTTTGATAAAAAGGAGCAGTACTCTGTGGCAGAGGCTCTTTCAGCCATTTTCTTGTTACACTACTGATTAAAAAAAAAAAAAAACCTAAGGAAAAAAAGTTACAAAAGCAACTTAGTGACTCTTCTTTAAGTCAGATTCAATAGATGTGAGGTAAGTAGTGGCTGGCAGATCACTGCTATACAACCCTTGCTGTCATATTCGGTCACCAGGAACGTCTCTGACAGCCACTTACCTCTGTGTCCAGTCATCTTCACTGATGAATGTTTCTTTCCCATTGCCACTGGCAGCAACTTCAGTTATTACAGAGGACACAAATTTTTTTAGCTGAAATTAAGATCTATTGACCTACTACTTGTAAAGACACTTCAGAAGGTGGTATCTCCCAGCTTGAAAAAGCCTGTGTTTTTTTGCAATCCCATACCTACCAGATATACAATGAAGGCTGTTATATGGGTCCAATCATAAAAGTGGCAAGGAAGCTAAGGTTGCCTACACTACCAGCTTTCTCAAACAGCATAAAGTTACCTCCCTAAAAAAAAACAAAAGACATTAAAACACATGGAGCAAAATTAATTAAAAATCCAAGGGAAATATCTGATTTTCCTCTCATGCTTTATTGTTTTAAATTAATTTTTGTGTCTGTTGTAGTAGGCACGAGTAAGTGGATGTAGGTGACAGGAAAAAAACATGAGGGATGCACTGAAGATACAGCCTTAGGGATAAGGTCCTTTCTTCCCCAGTGTGAGAGCAAAATTGCAACCCTTCATATCTTTATTCTCAGGAACATATAGGCAGTACAGCTTTGAGGACAAAGTCTGTTTATATTTCATCCGCTATGTATTTTGTTGGCTCAGCAGAGGAGCACAAAGATGGTTACAGTATTTTGCACCAGCAGAGAAGCTGCATCAAGGAGACTTTGACATCCCTCTGGGGCCTTATTTTAACCTGTCTTTGTAGAGTATATCTGTAACTGTCTTTTTCATAAGAAAGCTACTTCTGTGTTTGTATTTGAAGTTGTGGCTTTGGGGCTAAGTGTTCCGCATTAACCAATGTTTGCATAGTCAAAGTTTCAGAGTACATTAGGCAGTGTTATTAGTTTCATTACTATTAACACACAGATAATGGCACAGTTTTCCAGTTTCACTGGCATATTAACCTAAGTGGGAAAAGTATTTACCACAGAAAAGCCTTAAGTGTGTCACATTTTAGAAGTTTAAGGTCATTTCACTAGTTTTGGTTGTGAAAAAAACCACAAAACAATTTCAAGCACGATAGAGATCCTAAGAGACCTATAAGACTTTTTCCAGGATTCAGTGGAGAGACACTCTGTGGGCTCCTACTAATCCACAATCAATTTTGGGCATTAGGTGAAGAAATGATCCTGCATTGTATGCTATTGGATTCTGGCATTCTGCATTGAAGGAACCTTCTCACCAGTCTCCTCTTGGAGACATGGAGACTGACCTGGAGAAGAGAGATGACATTGGAGTGACTGTGGCTGGTGGAGGAGAGGATTTCCTTACGGAGTGAATCCTCATGGTGCCTCATGAACTGTGATTATATTAATTGCACTTAAGATAGCTCCATGTGTAATTTCATTGTAATTTTTCTGTGTGGGTTTCTTTGAATGAAGCTGCAAGACACAGAGATCACTAGCATCCATCTTGACCAAAAGGTCATTGTTAGCTGCTGTGCATGAGGCAGGTTGCTGCTTCACAAGCACAGTGGGAACAAAGTACAAAGGCTGAGCAGTAGTAAAGGTCAGCATCTCTTTCATGTTTCCCATCAGATCGTCAACTCGGTTATTTTTATCTGGGCCATTTGACAACCGAAGAAGACTGGAGTTGACACAAGTTCTTGACAGTATCATTTTTTTATACAACTGAGTCTTCAGAAGGCATATTTTTTCTTTTTAAGCTTTGGCCTTTGTTGTGGGTCATATACCTCCATTTTTAATCTTTTTCAAATATTTCTTTAAAAGCAGGTTGGGAAAGCAGTTCGGCTGAAAAAAAAGCATTATCAAACCAAAATTAGAAAGAATGAATGTGACAGCAAGCAGAGGTGATATATCCAGGGCCATGTCTGGATCTACTGCAGAGAAGGTCACTGTGCAATGTGGCCCTGTGTTGCTGCATAGCTTGAAAATAATGCTTTTGTAAAATCTGTGCATGAGGGCCCACTCTGCTGGCCACCTTGGTCCATGGCTTCACTGAGGTATATAGGCATATTCACCCACCTCCCCTTCAAAGTGGATTGGATTATTCAAATGCTAGATATAAAATATGGGAAATTTATGTGTCTCAGGCTAACTCATTGAAAAAGAAGTTGTAGAGGACAAAGTGGTGGAAAGTTTGAAATAGTATTTGACATACAAGCTAGAAATGCAGATGATGAAAACCAGGACCAGCTGCTGCTCAAATACAGCCTACCTTGCTGAAGTTCTTAAGAAAAGTCAAATAAATTATAAAATCCAGGGTTGTCCCTATCAGGAAAGTGGTGTGGAATAGTAAAGGATTAAGGGACTTTCTGACCCCCACTCAGAAATCAACCCGAAGGTGCATTTTTTTTTCACTTCCTGAGCACTGACCACAGCCACATCTTCCAGTGGTCACCCAGCCCAAGTCCCAGCCTGGGGGTCCTATTGCTTCTGCATGCTCCCCCTCCTCCACCTTGCCTGTACACAGAGCAGGGGCTGCAGCCACTGGTGTGGGAGACTAGAGCTGGTGAGACTCAAGCTGGGAAAAGATGCATCAGCAAGGTGGCTGGAAATGCAGAGTCCCACCAGATCAATACTGATCAATTCAGCATTAATACTCAGATAGAATAACGTAAACTAACAAAGATTTCTGAGTAAGTTAGCCCACCATCAAAGAAGTCATAGAATCATAGAATCATAGTTTCAAGCAGATAATCAGCAAAATCATTTCATTCAATTGTCAGGCTCCTAAGAAAATATCTACCTGTGTTTCTATATCTGAGAACTTACATTTTCAAAATCTATTTTCTAACTTTGTTTTTCTGATTTCCATTTTTGTGCTTTTGACCTCATGATCTGGGTGTACACAGAGCCCCTTGCAAGCAAGCCGTCTCTCTGATCTTCTTTTATATCTGGTGTAGCAGGCTTTAAAAAATAAACTAAATGCCTAAAAATCAGAGCCAGTGTTCCAAGACATTGCTAATTATGTTATTTCAAAATTGCATTGTTTGGAAATGTCATCTCTAATTAAAATGTACTAATAACTTCAAATTGATTCATTTTCTGACTCTCCCTACTCTATTAATATTAATAAAAATCAAATTGAATCTCTCTTTATCTGTATTCATCAACTCATTCATGTTACTGAAACTTAGTACTGGAAAATATTCTCTCAGATGACTATATTATGTAAGAAAGTCCCTGAAATAATTATGCTAATATGCCATGTTGGTAAGCATGCAATAAGTACCTGCTGAAACATCTTTGAATTAACTAAATTTATTAATATCATGATATGCACCTAATTTCCTTTTGCATTTATCTTCCTTCAGCTCTACTGAAGATGTTCAGTTAGATAGTGTTTCTGTCAATAATCTATAACTGGAGAATCAGACTATAAACTGAGCTATTTCAGTTACATTGTTTTAGTAATCTGCCTAGTAATCTGCCTCTTCCATTTTACTCCAATAGTTGTAACATCATTTGTTTAAGTGCTATGGTTTTCTTCACCCGAGATGAGGATCTTGTACTGGAAGATTGTGCTTTGTAGTATGACACCACTTAATCCCCAGCTTCAGAATGCAAGTTAAAGATGTGTTAAGCAAGCCTGAAAAATACTGTGTCTGGCTGCTGCAGCTGTATATGTGGAATGAAGGTGAGCTGGAGAGCCTGGAGAATAAGTGGTTAAAAAGAAAAGAAAACTATTGATTAATGTATTTGCAGTCCATTAAAGAAAAAAAAAAATACCCTCATCTACACAAGACACCTGTGGGATTGTATAAAGAAACATCTGCAAATCATGAGATGTCTAGATACAGTCTATACAAAATAAATATAAATCAATGTAAATGTAAGTATGTATGTACTTACAGACACATGCATATGTATAAAATATATGCATGTAAATATATGCGTATGTATATAAAATACATACACACGATGTACACACATATATACACACACAGAGGGAAAGGATAGGCATGCTGAACAGAATCTTGCTTATAGCTAGAAGTTGAATACGTGTTTATCCTGCAAATAAGACAGTTAGCCAGCTAAACAGTGCAGGACTGATAGACTCCTCTCTGAAATTCTGAGCTTTAGGATAGTGCAGGCTATAGTATGTGGGGAATCAGTAGCGTACATGAAGTGTCCCTGGTTTGGGTTGACAGACTCATGGACCCTGCTGTGTGCTGCCTGATCTCTTGTAGAGCATTAAGCTTGCTACCTCTGCTCCTACCCCAGTGCCCAACTCAGCTGGCTGAAAGAGCCAGGACCCTGGTTGGAGCTTAGAAACAGACTCCAGAGCAGCTACATGGGGATGTATCCTGCCATGCCAAAAGTGGATTGGGACAGCCTAGGACCCAGGCATCCATCAGTCCTCAGGGAGATGACAGTGACGAAGGGAACAAATGGGCCATGGACAGTGAGGTAGATCCTGGAGAAAAATATCCAACAGACTGTATTTGTCGTGATAATTATCCTTAAATAACAATTTATGAAACTCATTGATATTCCTTCCTAATTATCTTTTTTTCTCCTACTGTGTTTCTTAGAAGCATATGTGAATCATACACATATGGTATAATTCATATATATGTATGATTGACATATGCACTCCTTCCAGAGCAGGGCTCCAGCAGATATGAAGCTCTTGTTTTCCAGTCTTCTGGTTATACTCATCAGGTTCAAATAAGTTTTATTCTTTCAATATTTTTGATTTTAAAGTACTATTTTCTGAAAGGCTAAAATAATGAAGGAAAAATTGCAAATCAAAAAAAGTCTTCTACCTATCTACTGTAGCAAGTAATATTTTTTTTTCTTCAAGAAAGTCAGCTATCAGCTCTGACTTCTTAGCCAGTCTTCATTGAGTTGTGGACAACTGTTAATTGCCAGCTACACCAATAAACAGCAACCAAAATAGACAACATGCTATCTGTAGCTTGAAAAAATGTAAGATTTGGTTTGCAGAAAACCAGTGTACTCACAGCTCAAAATGAAATGTGTGGTAAAGTCTCCATTCAGTTTCCTTTAACATTTTTGTGCAATGGGGTGTAAACTGCTGTATACTTTTGAAGAGAAGTCTGCGATTGCACTTCCTATCTTAGTGCTATTTGGACACATACATATTAATGTCAGGCAGCAACATGCTTTACTGGGTTGATTACAAATTAAATGAAATTACAATCAATACACATGAAACTGATTGGACCCATAACAGGTGGCTCTGGTTTAAAATGAGAAACCTATTGAAAATCTTGAAAATTAAAACACCAGAAAAAAATGTACAGTCCTAAGTAAACGAAAGAATTTGTTTGGTTGTTTGTTTTTCTTTTTGTTTTGTTTGTTTTGTTGTTTTGTGGTTCTTTTTTTTTTTTTTTTTCCCAAATGGAAAGAACAAGCAAGAGTACAATGCCAGAGTGTTGAGATCAATAAATTATTTATTTCTTTTTTTATGTTTTAGGTATAAAGCTATAGTAAGACCAATGGAGATCCAAGCTTCCCATGCACTGATGAAGATTTGTTTGAGAGCTGCTATAATCTGGATTGTATCCATGTTGCTTGCCATCCCTGAAGCAGTGTTTTCAGATCTGCACCCTTTCCATGACAAAGGAACTAATAAAACCTTCATCAGCTGTGCTCCATACCCACATTCTGATGGGCTGCATCCCAAAATTCACTCAATGGCATCATTTCTCATCTTTTATATCATTCCCCTATCTGTCATTTCAGTATACTATTATTTCATTGCTAAGAATTTGATCCGGAGTGCTTACAACATCCCTGTGGAAGGAAACGTGCATGTGAGGAAACAGGTAGAGACTTGACTTCCTTCAAAAAGCTGCATTCTCCATAAATCTGGAAGTAAAGAGTGTGCATACAGAGAAAATTACACAGGGACAGACTGCATTTGTTGTTCTAATTTTAATAGATTAAGTGGGCTAAAAGAATTAAAATTGTTTACTCAAGCCATGGCACAGTACTAAACAGTTAAAGCATCTTCTCCTGTTTCTAAGTTCAGTGAATTTGGCAGGATGGTTACCATGGCAAACACAACCGAAGACACATGCCAAAGCCTGGGAAGGTATTGACTACAATGCAGGGAAAGAGGCAAAGCTGGGGACAGTATTTGGAGATTGAAGCTGAGGGGTGACATGGCAGAAAATCAAAACTTCTCAAAGTAGCTTTGTCAGAGAGAGGACCTTGGATAAAGCTTTGTTCCATTAAGTAGTCCTTCTTCACACAGAGGAAAACGTTGAGTCTGCAATTCAGTCCTCTGGACTGAAAAGCAAATGGGACACAACAATGGGGGAGTGGAGGTGAAGGAAGCCCCTTCTGCAAAGACCCTTCCAGGACCAGTACTACAAGTTGGTCAGGGTGGGAGTCACACAGCTGCTCCCTGAGAATGGTGATGCCTCCTGTGCTCACCACAGCTCCAGCTATCATCTGCTGGTACTGTGCCACGTTGAGAAATCAGTACAGGCTAGAAAGGGACGGGGGGAATGCAGACCAGATGAAGGCAGTGGTGGGTGCAGGGTTCCCAGGAAGGAGGACAGAGCAGGATGGTGTCAGGTCCTCACAAATGAACTGAAGTTACATGTCTTGTGGATGGTGTGATCTTTAAAGCGTGAAGTCTCAGGAGAAAAGGAGAGTCTTGCCTTTCTCCCTTAAACCTTTTGGTTATTATAATTCTCCTTCTAAAAATGTCTCTTTTTCTATTGTCTCCAGAGGGATGTGGTGTTGGACAGAATAACTTGTCCACCTGTTATTTGCCCACTAGTAGGTCAAACTGGTCAATCTTCTTCTGGTTCAATAGCTGGTAACCTCAAACTTCACCTTAAGACAGTCTTTGATTTCCATAATAGGCCATTATCTCCAGAATAATACAGTCTTTTAATCTTCCCTTTGTACCCTTGAAAGCAGAGATAGTTCTGTTACTGTCACTCTTCAGTAGCTTTTTTATAAAATTCACCAAACCATCCCACCACAGACTTCATAGTTGGGCTGGCTTAGTTAGGACCCATGCATTTCGAGTGAATTTTATGGTCTGGTTGAAAATGTGTGGCTGAAAATGTGCAAGTCCTGAATCAAGTAAGGGGATTTAAACAGGATTTGGCCAACCTAATTCTAGCCTTTTGGTTGGAGACTGTTTCCTCTTAATTGCTCCTTTTGTAAGCAACTGGAGAGAAAAGGAGTCATCTTCAGGGGGAAATCCAAATCCTGCATGAGCAACTGGGTATTTCAGGTCAGTGCTTAAATTTGAATGCATCTGAGCCTTAGGTTGTTTAAGTAAGAAAGCAACATCAGGGTAACTTGTTTCCAAGCAACTTATTTACCTTGATATTTTTACCTTATTTACCTTACCTCTACCTTTCAACTGAGGTGTGCTTCAAGCTAAGCTAAACTGACACAAGCCATTCTTCAGCGGAACAAATGTCCACATGATTGCACCCAGCTGACATCTCCACCTTAGGCTGACCTAACGCAATCATCTTATGCAGCCATCAGGCGCTAAGGTGAAACAGTAGGGCTGCAAAACTGTTGTTTTCTGTCCCCAAAGTGATGTGCAACACCTGACTTTCCACCCCCCCTCCCCAAATGTCCATAAATCTTTCCCCTGCAGGCCATTTTTCTGCTGATCCAATATCTCTTCTGATTAGTGGTGATAAAGTGAGTAGTAAAAGCATCCCTTTCCCCCTTTGGTTCTGGGGAGAGAGGTCTAAAGAAAGAAAAAAGTCAGGCTGCAATCTAGCACTGTCAGTCCATCATTCCTGTCCTGCAGTGCATTCAGGAGCTATAGGTCTCCATCTGAGATAACTGGTATTGATTTCTTTATTGTGTTGCTTCCTTTCTTTTTAGTGCAGATGTGGCATCAATAGCCCTATATCAAATTAAGGATACAGTTTTAGATGATATATGGTTTAGCCAAGGAGAGCTCTTCCTCAAACGATTTAATTTTCAGCCTGCTCTCTGGAGACATTATCATCTGGTGCGTGTCAATCCTTCCTAAATTCAAAGGCTGATTTTTTCAGTTGGTGCAGTTAGAGAAACACAAGATAAAGTCAAAATGGTCTTGTCATATCTCTCTTGCCTAATCCCTTCTTGCAGCTGTCCTGAGAAAAATCAGCCTGTGTGAGCCGCTCAGTTTCCAATTTGTCAGTGAAACTCAGAAGGTGAGTGAGGATGAGGAAGATTCTCAGGAACCTGGATGGGAACCATAGCTGCACCAGGGCAGGAGCATGGACAGTGGGGCCAGAAGAGCATCAGGGCCAGAGGAAGTTTCCAGCCATTCAGTTCATACTCAGATACGGGAAATGGGTTCCCTAGGAGTGCCTGGGAAGATGTGCAGAGATTACCAGAGAGAAGAACATTATCAAGCCCCAAAAAGTCAGTGGTGTTACACTTTATGTGCAAGCAAAATTCTGGATTAACAACCTCTCCCAGGAAGCAGTGCATTTCAGAAGGTCTCTTTGGGCAACTTCTCCTCTTTTTGGGTGACCTCCATCATGACTCTTGTCTTCATTAGGAAGAAAGATGTGTTTTTCAGTGTCATTGTTATCTTAGTGTGCAGCACTGGTGGAAAAAAGACAAGGTATGGTTTATCTCAGTTCCCTTCAGTTGAACAATACCTTTGGGTTGACTCCAAACATGTACACATAAGTAAAACAAAAGTGTGGCTTGTCTGCCATGAAGGTTATACCATGTGCTAGCTAACATTGTAAAAACATCATTCCCTGACGAAGCCTGAATTATGCTGAGAGGTGGTCATCCATCTACTCACCACCTACATCTGCCTTCTCCATGTGGACCCAGCTCTTTCAGCTGAAGAGTCCACCTCACCACTGCCTTGTTGTTTCTCCAAGTGAAGAATTTCATCTCGTGGTTTTTCTGGCTCCTTCAGCCTCTGAACACTGCACTTGGTCTCTAAAGGCTGTGAGATGTTGGCAGCATTTTTGTCTACATATACCACATGGCCCCAAGGCAGAAAATCCTTCCTCTAGGGTCTGTGAAATATCCCAGACCCCTACTTCATAATTAATAATAATAACAACAGTAATAATAATAAATTTATATAAATTACATATGGTTGTAAATATTAGAGATGGATAACTAGTGCAGGTGTCCATAGTTTTATTGCCTGAGCTGTGATTTTGCAAAGTGACAAGTCATTGTCGTTTTATCTCTAAACAGGAAAGACTACTTCCTTATGTAACAATGTTTTTAGAATTATTTGGGTTCAGGGGAAGGAGACTGAGGAGAGACAAGAAGTGTTCTTGACTGTGTTCACCTGTGTTCCAGGTTGCCCTGCTCTGGCCATGCGGCACTCCATGTGCTAGACCCAAAGCTTCAGCACTGGGAAAAACAGTTAGCTACTGGTCTGAGACAGGAATAGCTGCTAATCCGCATCTCTCCTTTTTCTTCCAGATTGAATCCCGTAAGCGCCTGGCCAGGACAGTGCTGGTCTTTGTGTGCCTCTTTGCCTTCTGCTGGCTTCCCACTCACATTATCTATTTATACCGGTCCTACCACTACTCAGAGGTGGACACCTCCATTCTGCATTTCATTTCCAGCATCTGTGCTCGAATTTTGGCATTCACTAACTCTTGTGTCAACCCATTTGCTCTCTACTTGCTCAGTAAGAGCTTTCGGAAACAGTTCAACAATCAGCTGTTCTGCTGCAGAGCTCGCCTCCTTATCCGGTCCCAGAGCATGGCCAGGAGTACCACACGAATGACCTCCCTCAAGAGCACCAACCATTCCCTGGCCACCTTCAGCCTGATCAATGGCAACCATGTCTGCCATGAAGGCTACGTCTAAAGGGCACAGTCAAGGACCACCACACCACATACCTTGTGAGGCTGTTTGGTTTTACTCAGTGGGGATGATGAGTAGCACACACACATGCATGCACATGTGCATGTGAGGAAGTCTGATGTGCTCAGAGAACTCAGAGGAGCTTGAAGCATCAGACATTTCATCTTGGGCTGAGGCTGAAGCATCTAATATTTCATCCTGGGCTGAGTCACCACCAAAGCAACAGATCATTGAGCACCAGCCCACAGGAGATCCCTGGAAAGTGTTGCATTGCTTGAAGACCTGCTGCTTTTTTGAGAGCAAAGTGAGCTCCCTAAGATCAAATTGAGTTTGGCTCTGTGGCTTCTTCATCACTTTCTGCTCAATCTCAAACTTGGGCAGATTTACAGCAGTGACAAAGATCATACCAGGTGCACAAATTGTCAGAAATCTTGCATCTAGCAGTTCATGGTATAATATATTTTGTCACTAAAATAAATCAATTTAAATAAGGTAAATACTTTTACAGAGGAGTTCAGTGTAAGTAATGTATGGACTTTTCAAGTATTTATTAATGTTCTGAGTACAGTATTAATTCATAGTATAAATGATGTCAAGAGTTTACTGCAGCATGTCGGTGGCCCTGTCTGAAATGAGCAGTATCTTGCACCACATCAATGTGAAAGCAGTAACTCAAATAAATGTGAGTTGGAATATGTTTACAGTTTTCAAATGTGTGAGCTTCTGCATTGTTGTGGAGGAGGCAGCAGGGCATTTTCCAAGCATTACTGTTCTGCTTTTCCTGTCTTCAGGGTGTGAGATAGCGAATGTTTCATCATCTAAGGGATACCACAAAATTTCAGTTGAGTTTGCTAAGGGCAGAAAACTATCAGAAAATTAAGCACAGCTGTTTTTCATGCAGTAGCACTTTGTAAAACACTCTAGTTTTTCCGTAAAATTTATCAGCAGTGCAAGGTCTCATCTCCAACCTACAGGTTTTTTTCTGTCAATCTTCACAGAATTCTGTGGAGACAGAATGCCGTGGAGACAGAACGCCAAAACTGGCTAACAGATTGGAGAATCAGGTGTTCTGTGATGCTTACTCCAGATCAGTTCCTGTGCCAGGTACCAGGTTTTCTGGAAACAGGAGCACAGTGTCTTGTGGATAATAAACTATCAAATCACGTGGGCTATAGGACGGCTGATAAAGGAAGCTGCTGCAAAATGAGGCCATAAACCAATCACTGTAAAGGAATATTGAGTTTTTAATGGTACTCATCCTCTTTGATGATGATCCTTTTCCTTACCACTGCAAAAGAAAAAATGAAAGTTTCTAAAACTGTGTTGGTCTTGGTCTGTGAATGTAAAAAGTCATGTGTGCAGTGTGAAAATGCTCAGCCGTCATCTGCAGGTGCCCAGGGACGCTGGTGAGAACTCCAAGTCTCCAAGGATTGCAAAAGGGCTGCAATGCCAAAGGCAAATCTCTGAAAATGTTAACTGATTTTGCATTTGAGAGTGGTGCCCTCTGGGTGAGGTTCAGCACACAGGTACAGGAGCTCAGGATGTGATACACCATTGTGTTGATGTGCTGATAATGGCAGTCCTGCCCTGTCCCCCAACCATCCCTGAGCACCACTGCCTGTGTCAACCCCTTCTGTCCCCACACCCTGATCAGTCTGAAAACTAAGGTAGAGTTATTTTACAGCTAAGTCAATTCCCTTGCTTAGCTGACTGCATAGCTATGGTGTTAATTCCAATTTACTGGTCTATATGAGGTCCATATTTACTAAAATTTTCAGCAGGATGTTACTTTCCCTGAGCTTTAACACAAAGCCACACACAGTACCAGAAGGCCAGTCTGTTACCATTTCAGAGAGTTTGGTCAAGTTTTGAGCTGTTTATGACATTTCAAAATGAGAAAAATTTATCTGGCCCGAGATCTTTTTACTCAATTTTTTTTTTTCAGCCTTATAAGAATTTAATGGAAGGCAAGCAGGAGTTATATACTACAACAGCAGCCACACTATGCTGCATGATGTGTCCTCCTGATTGGGAATGAACAGAGATTACTGTTGCTGTACAAGAAGCTCCAATAGCTTCTGAATTCTTGTTTCTGAGGGAAAGGGGAAAACACAGCTATGATGTGAACAAATCATAAATATAGGGAAGAGCATTGCTATAGCTCCCTCAAGACTAAGCTGAATATGAACGCTGCCTCCCTGAGAAGGATGATGTTTTAAACACAGCTGAGCTATGAAGATATGGCACTGTGGAATTACATAAGTGCTACTGATTTTGCCCTTTTCTTCCTAACAGAGCTTGTGACTCCTCCAAGGACATGAAAGATGGTTTTGGCTCTGATCTGGAAAGTGCTTTCCAAAAACGCAGCTGCAGGTGTCCACATGTGTCATAGCCTCATCATTGCTTAATTTTTGGTGTATTCCTTTTGTCTGTTTTCAGAGCTGATAGGCAAAACTTTAGGGGGAGTTTCATACAAAATCTAATCTTTTCATCAGAAGGTAAAATTCATACATCTTTTAATTTTTAGCAACTTAGATCAGGCCTTTTGAGATGAAAACTAAAAAGTAATTTTTCATTAGTATTCTTCATTTTATTCAGATCCCTGTCCCCTATTTAATATCTTTAAGACAATTATGTGGTTCTATGGAAAAAAAATATAGGAAAAAAGGGTTCCTGGCAAAAGGTATTTTGGCATGTATTTCACAAACTTACACTTTTTTTTTTTTTCATAGAAGGAGCAAATATGAGGTTGGAATTGTTTCTGTTTCATCTCTGTGTAATGTAAAAACTGAAAGCAGCAGTTAAGATCAAGGAAGGGAGAGTTCAAGAAAGTTTTCTTCCATATCCTAACATGTAACTGAAATATTTATATCTGTAATTGGGTTTTTGTTTCTTACTCCTTGTCTCATTACCTTGGTTTCAAAAACATGATGTACTTTACACTGCTAGAGCAGCCTAATCCCTTATCTAAAGCTATCTCAGTGTTTGCTGGTGCACCTGCAGCACTAATTCTTTCAGCCTGGAGTGTTCTCTGCAGTGTTTTGTGTGTTAGATAAATTTTCAAAGCACCCAAGATAAACCCCTGCCCTGGCAGGCAATTCCAGAGGCTCATGCTTGGATGCCGCCTGGACCTGGGAATCTATGTAATAGTCCTTGATGGGGAGAGCCCCTAGCTGTGCCCCTGGGTGGCTCTGTGCCCCAGTTCTCTGCTCTGCTCTCTCCACAAGCACTGGGAGAGTTGCAGTGGTGTCTCAGGACGTACTGTTGGGGAAACTTTGTGTTTCAGGGCTCTGAAAGACAGCTACCCTGAAATCCCTGGCTTCTGGTAGGCTGAGGAATTTTCCAGTTGTGGTTCACACAGACAATCCCCTGTAAAAACAGAAACAAGTGACATTTCTTTTGAATCAGAGAGCCCTCTGGGTTCTATCTACTCTGTCCCCTCTGACAAGTGGCAGTTGGGTCATGTTCAACCATCTACAGGGTGGGAGTGGGGGAAAAATGGTCTCTGGGTCAGGATTCTGTATGTTACACACTGAGGGACTATTGATATTTACTACAGTGTGGCAATGCTTTCAACCCAAGTCAGAAGTATTACCAGTCAGAGTGTTATTAAAAATATGTAGCTGCCATTAGATGAATGGGTGTGAAATAGGAAACTAATTAAACAGGGACATATTAAGTTACGTCCATGCTTTCTCAGCAGAAATTAAATAGGACATGATGTTCTTCATTTGGAATTTGAATTTTCTGTGATTTCTGAATTCCCTTTGCTCCCATTGAATGTGGTAGGAGATAAAGATGCTGACTATATCGCAGCTTTCCGATGTTCTTGCTTTAGTTTAGCATTATTCTGTGCAATTTGGCTCTATAATGATTTCTCATAAATTTGGAAAATCACCACAAAGAATCAAAAGGTATAGCAACTTTCTAATACTGACACCAGCTAAAGGATTCACAGTTCCTCAGCTCTGCCTGTAAGAGGCATTTGTATTGCAGTGTTTCCAAACATGCCACATAATGTACCTAGCCTTTTAGTACATGTTTAAATATGAAAAATCAAAGGTGTGTGATTCTGCTGCATGGCAACAATAGTTGTAAGCAAGAAAAAAAAGTCACATGGTGGAAATGAAGGGTTGTATTGTTGAACACAAATATTTATTTTTTGAAACATTTGTTAAACACTAATATTTATTTTATTGAAAAAAACCCACACCAAATAATATGTAAGTAATGAATTTTTCTTTGCTTTAAACAAACAACAACAAAAAAAAATGTGAAGAGCCTGAATTAACCTAACAGGAAATCTGTTATTGATATGTGTAAACCTGTTTCTCCCAATTAGCTTGATTTATATGGAATGAATGTTATAGTTAAAACCCAGAAAGATTACAGTTCTACATATAATTTCTTAGAAATAATATACCTTCTTGCTCATTTTTCTGACAAAATAGTTTGGTTTTTTTTTCAGCAGAGAGCCTAATGTGTGTATTCAGTTGGGGGAAAAATCTGTCTTCCAGCCATTTTTAAAGGCAAGAAGTTCAGTGCTGCTTATATAAGCTGTAAGCAATCCTTTAAATGTTTAAATGTCTCATTGTTAGTGCCAGGCACCATGATGATAATAGGGTACCTTACCCTCTCCAGCCTGGGAAATCACAGCAGGTGATGGGCCTGTATCATTCACAATAAATCCTTAGAGATTTCTTATATTGTCCTTTCTAAGAGGAATAAAGCAGAAGTTCAAGGATGCAAGAAAATAGATGGCATCGTTTAAAACTGAATTTTTTCTGCACCTTTATTGAAATATGTGTACTATCTTTACTCCATTTAATTTTTTAATCTTTTTTTTTTATTTTATTTTCATTACACCATCTTTATACACACTACAGTCTTCTAAGCCTGAAACTTCTGCATGTAAAGAGATAGCTGATCTGGGTCTTCTGTAAACTGGTATTTATTTAGGAAGAAATGAGATATTGTTGGGCTGTAAAATGTACTTTATCTTGGGTAGCTACAGATACCCCTCACAAGAGAGTTCAGCCATCCTGCAGGTGGATCTCTGCGGCAGATGGTGAGCTTGATGAGCTGCTTTTGCTTCAGCCCTACCTTGCCCACAGGATTTCTCACCCATGAGCTATGCATGGGAAGCAACCAGACTACTCTCCCAAAGCCAGTGGCCCTGCACCAGATGCATGCCTACACATCTCTTCTGGGAAGACCATATTGTCCCCCACCCATCTCTCTTTCCAAAACACCTGGCAGGGTTTTACCCTTACTCATCCTGCCTGCAGCTGGGTCTGTAAGCAGCTGGGTGGGAGGAATGCTGGGATATGTGAGAGGTAGGCACAGCATCCTGTCAGACCCCTGAAAGGAGAGGCACCCACGTCTCAAAATCATGCTTCAGTCACCCCAAGAGCTGTTAACTTGGGTCCAGGTTACAGATCTCCTATAACCTCTTTCTTTTCTATAATAGTTTCACTAGGGAGCCTGAATTTTAATTGTACAGGCCATCTTAAAAGGCCCAACACCTTGTAATCCGTGGAGCTGGACGTTGATTCACATTTAGCCCAGGTGGGGCATCTGTGTAGGTCATGTCAAAAAAGGGATGAAAGAGGTCCCTTTGGAAAGAGATTCCCCCTTGGAAGGTCCATCACTGCTGGCCAGTTGGATGAACATTTATGTGTCTACCTTGCTCTTCATAATAATTGATCATTGCAATTGTAAAATCTTTTAAGAATACAGACTAAATAAAATTCTGTTTAATGCTGAGATTGTCAACAAAGATAATATCTAATTTTATATTAAAATCACATCCAAGACTCATTTTTAAAGTGCCTAATTGCTTGTTTATGAAAATAGCTACTTCAAATTATTTCTGTGATTAGCTTGACTATTTCACCATAAGTGGATATGAATTAAAGAGAACTGATCATAGAAATTTTTTTTTTAAATAAAGGATTTAGTCTTTCTTAATGTAAATTAGTTACACTTAACAGTAAAATGCCTGCCTTAGGCTGAACATCCCTTTGTAAATGTTGCTCTGTGTTTTCAAGGCAAATCAGTCAGTCTCTTAGGTCTATCCAGTAGGTTGCTTTGCAGTGGATGGATCTTGGCTTTGTGTCAGCACTTTCAGCTCTGGAGTCAGGCAGCATGTTATTGCTGTTCACACCACCACACCCTGCAGTTGCTTTTTAGCAGGAGGTGGATTTAACACCAGCCTCTGCACTGTGAGGTGAAGAATGATGATTATAACAAGGAGGCTTGATTGTTGTTGATAATTGAACAAGTCTTCTTGTCCAAAGGATTCAAGGAATTTTGCCAAAAAAATAAAGAAGTGATGTTTTCATTTGTGTTTTATGACTGGCCTAAACCCAAGTCAAATAGGGTAGAAATGCCTGGCCTACTAGCCCTGGAGATCAACAGCAAAGTTGAATATAGTTCCCAGGGATGGAGTGCCTCTATCGTACCTGCTGTCCTGAAAATTCAGGCACTCCACCCCAGCAAGCTGTCATCTTCTCTCCACCATCTCCATGGAGATGGACAGGCACATCCAGTGCACTTCATAACTCCTGTTTTGGACACCTCCCTTTGCACAAAACAGAGCACCCAATAGCTGAAATCTGTCCAGCCAAGTCCCCCTGTATCTTCCCTGAGTGTCAGCCCAGGACCCCTCACTGGTCTGCCCTGCCTCCATGCTGTCCAGGAGAAGGGCACACATGATGTCCTATTCTTATTTTCTTACTAGCTGCTGCCTGAAGCCCTCTCACCACCAGCTTATGCCACATTAGGCAAACTGTTAAGACAATTTAACAAGGAGAAAAGGGCTTTTACTCCTTATGTCACCTTAATGAGGTACATAGAAGACCTCTTCAGATAGTGGTTCAGGCATTGGCTCATTTGACTGGCCCTTTGGGGCTGTCTAGCTCCCTGCTGGCATGATAGAGAGAACCTGCTGTACATACACTGCATAGTCATCTTTTGGGATGACTCTAGATATCTCACTTAGATTTTGCTACACCGTAAGTCTAACAGATCAGTGACTTTTCTGTGCCATGTGGTTACTCATGTAGCAGACTGAAAAGAAGAAAACTCAGAATAAAAACATCTTATTGCCATAGACTCATTCAGGAGAAGATAATAGCAAATCCAGAAGGTTTTCAGGCCAATCTCATACCTACAGGACTTACACTTTTGCTATCTATGCCAGAGATTGAAGGTGAAGAGCAAAAGCAATTGCTAGTGATAGTGATAGCCCTTTGTCTGATACACACTAATATTATATCTACATTGAAAAGGATAACCTGTAGAAACAACGTAATTTATTGATGTTCAAAAGGAAAAGTGTTCCTCTTTGGGAATGCTGGGTGTGTCCTATTCAGGGAATAGGAAAACTGCACTGTACAATCTGATGGATTGAATCTAGGCTGAAAAAAATTCTAATTTTACTACTGTAAAACACTTCCAACAGTTAGGAGTCTCTAAGAGGAACCCATCTCATTTCCATGAAACAAAGCCCTGTGAATATTAGGTGAGTGCTGAACTTCAGAAGGGTGTTTCCAGTTCAGTTGGTTGGTCCTGGAGGAAAAATCATTGTGTGCTTCTACTTGTTCTAAATGTGCTTTCAGGACCACCTGCTGGCACTCTAGAACAAGCCAGGAATTGATTCAGGAAGCATGGTGATCCATTACTATGACATGCACTTAAAAAGCATCTTACAGAAACCACACAGTAATTCTTTTTTATAAAAACTATGACAGAGAGAAGCAGCTAAATTTCATAGACTGGCTTTACCAGCAGTGCATTCTGAAGATAGCTGAAGACACAACCCACTTCCCATCAGTTTCCAAGTGCATGTAGAAGAAGCTTAGTTATGAACTACAAGACTGTACATATTTCATAAAGTGTGTATACATTTAATATCTCCTACAAATATTACTTATTGCTTTGTAAAGTAATGTATGCATACATTCAGCCATCTGTATAGAATGCAAATGTCTTGAACTGCTGTATACAGAGGCAATGCAGTTTATTTTACTTGAGGCATGCTTTGCTTCTTCTTTTCCAGATCCTGTGTAATGTGGTATGGAAACCACTGAAAAATAATTTCATTATCAAATGAGAATTTTCATTAACTTTAATGTTTCAGCTCTCTTGAAATAATATTTAGAAGGAAATTTAGAGGAAAAGAGCCAAAAGTGAAAGTATGTCTTCTCATTTGGAATTTTTTCTTTTCCTTTGGATATATTTTATTATTTTATACACTGTGTTTTTAAAAATGCTTGTGAATGGCCTCTATCAAAGCATGGACTGCAACTGAACACTATTGAAAGGTAAATATTAAACTGCACAAAGCTTACAGCTAATAAAACATGATAGACAAAATAGGAAGGCTTTTGTTGCTTTTTAGTGAGAAAAAAAATCTCAGGTTTCATAAACATTTTTATTCACTTGCTTTTTTTTTTTGTCAACTTTCAAGCATTAGAAGGGTTATCTTTCAGCAATCAGACAGCAGCACCAAAAAAACCAAAGAGGAGTTGTCTTTTTCCATTGAGAATCCTCATGCCATATCCAGTTTGTTCCTGTGGGCAATACTGGACAGACAACAGATGTACAGATCCTAATGACTTAACAGAGAAGAGTTTAACTTTTAGAACCTCCATTTCTGCTGCCACTAATGTGCAGCAGCAATGCAGATGCGGGGGGTGGGGGGTGGGGGGCTGATGATGGAGCAGGGGACAGAGGAGGCCACAGACAGAGAGAGCAGTGAAAGGTTGCAGTCGGTGTCACCTGTAAAAACAAAAGGCTCAGAACAATTGTATTAGAATAATGGAACATGACTAACAATTTCTAGCTGTGAAACTCATCTGCATAAAGTTGATTAATTAAAGAAAAAATACAGAGACATGTTATGGAAGCTCTCCTGTACTATGTTGGCAGTGGTGGGCTTCGTGTCTGGTTCACTGGAAAGAAACTGTGAATGGTCTTCACTTTAAAGTCCATACGACCTGAAACATCAGCTACAGAAGTTTTGGCCTTCCAAGAATCAATTGCAGCTCACAGCTTGAAGGAGATGTTGCTCTTGTTGTACATTATTGCACTTGAGGTCATCAGTCCAACCCACCGAGCCTTTAACATCTTTCCTATCCTTAATAGCAAACAACATTGTGAGCTGGACACAGACATTAGGCATGTACTGCTGGAGGCAGAATATCATACTAATAAAGGTTGTTTGTTTGAGTCCTTCATACTTCAGTTTCTTCTGCTTGGCATTGTTTGATTCAGGTTTATGTTGCTGCTCACACTTTGTTCCATGTTTGACTTACTATTAATAATATTGTTTAAAGCTTAAACAGTACAGGTAACTGACAAAAGACTGTTTACTGGAGTTCTTTTTACACATTTGTGCTATCCACCACTTCAAGCTTCAATTTTTTTTCCATCCTGTTGCTAACAGTTCTGTTACATATTATTACATAACACTATTTCTTATATTGCATTTTTGTGCAAGTGTTCAGTGTATTATATTAATAAATACCATGAAATAAGCAGAATACTGCATTTGAGTAGGTATTTTCAGACAGTGTGGTTATCAAAACTCAGACCTTTCACTGTGAATTTCACATGAAAAGGTATGGAGTCCAATAATGTCCCATTAATTTTTCTGTTTGTTTTTAATGTGGCACTTTGCACAAATTGGAAAGTGTCTGGTACGCCTTGGAAAACTTGTAGTGCAGAGAAAAGTGTTGCAAGATGCCTCATAGCACTGCACATGATGAAATGCCTGGAAGTTGCAAATTCTACATGTCTGTAGTCTGGTTTCTCTCTGCTCGGGCAGACAAGGCTAGTACAAATTGTGCTGGCACGTCAGCGAACTCAAGAATTGTGCACGTGAAAGAGTAAAAAAGTAATTAAGTATCTCTGCATAGCTTTTAAGACCTGAATTTTTAAAGAAATCTGAATGCCTAGTGATATTTTCTAAAACCCTGGAGTATGAGAAATTATCTGAATAGCTTTAAAATGTAAATGGGACATTTGATATTAATGCCAGATCGTGCTATCTAAAATTATACCAAACTGGTTATTAATTAGCCTTAGGAAAGATTTGTACGTTTGTATGGTAGCATTCATCAGCAATTCTTGAACAGCTTTGTCATACAAAGAACTAGCAAGAACTGCCTTATGCTGCTTTACTTTCAGATAGTAGAAATGGTCCAGAGCAGACTTTCTGTCTCTGCCCACTTTTTTATGCTTTTCTTTTTTTTTCTGCTGCATGATGTCCAATGTTAACATTAATCACCAGTTCACACGTATTTCAGTTTGTATGTGAGATCTTGCAGACTCTGTAGTGGAAAATTATTTTTCTGCAGTGTTTCTTACCGCAGACTTAGGGGTTTGTTAAGATATTCATGAAGGAAACACTTCAAATCTCTAACTTGTAAATCCTCAAATTATTGGGGTTTATTAAGTTTTCTTAAGTTTTTTCTTTTATTCTGCCACAGGCTTAAAGGATATCCTTACCAGGCAATGAAGCTAATAAAGGCTTTTTCCCCATATGCTATCTATATTATGAAGATTAGCTGCACTCTCGTTCAGAGCTGGTCAAATGTAGTTAAGGATGTTTTTGCTGGGCATAACTCTAGGGTCCTTCAGGCCACTTAATCAATTCAGCTTAATTAATATGATTCAGAACTGATCCTTATGATTTCCTCTCCCTGTAAAGTATTGTGTAACCTCAACTACTTGCTAGTCCTGCTGGAGCAGAGAATATTTGCCTTTATTTTAGGTAAACTATTGATTCCTTTATTATGAGTTTGAATTTATTAGTAGAAACTTTTCCTGAATTTGTTAAAACTCAGTAAACTTGGGACTGCAGCTTTCATGTAAGAAGGGAACAGATCACAGGGGAACAGTCACTATATAGTCTCACCAGCAGATCTGAGGAAGTACTCTAAAATTCAAATTGAAACAAAGGATCTACAAATACATTCTCTTGCACCAAAAAAAGGAAATATATGATGTTAGGGAAAACAAACAAATGTTTCTTGACAGAAAAACATGCTCTCCATGCTGTCTCACCAGCCCAGCCCAGAATAACTTTCTGCAATGACGTTCTCCAAAGTCTGTCCAGTACATAGAGTTTTTCCAGGAACAAGAATGAGCTTATGCAGGAAAGACCAAATGAAATGGTACAGCTGAGTTATGGTGTGTCAACAGTTGAGAAATTGGAGCCAAACATTTCCAATATTGGAGATAAAGTATTCCCTATGGAAAGGAAATGCCTCCTTTTCATTCAGTCTAATCTCATTTAACATAGCCTCTTAACAAACCTCTCAGAATCCAAGGCTGTAGTGGCAGATCAGTTTTTAAAAGTCTCCCGAAGCCTACCAATGCATCTCTTTTTTTAGCTCCACATAAAAGAGCACAAAGGCAACTCTGTAAAAGCCTATGTCTGCCTGCACAAACCTGTGCCACTCTGCTGCTCACACAGCAAGCCTTCTTTTCCTGCCAACCATGGGACCTGAACCAACACTTACTAATGTTGTAAGACCTTATAAGGTACCCCATTAATGAAATGTGTTAGTTTCTCTTTGCTTTCTGTAATGGGGCCTTACCACTTTATAGTGTATGTATACAAGCAGGTATAGATCACAAGCACCAAAACTGGTGATACACCAACTGGTGACTGGGAGGGAAGGTCAGAGGACAATCTGTGAGGACACTGGGTGTACAAGCACAAAGGTGACAAAAAGTTCCTGTAAAACATTCCTTTTCTACTCTTTCCAGCAGCACTGACTTCTTAGTAGATTTCTTCTAGGTGCCATGTGAAAATATGGCTTCAAAGAAAACTGGGGAGAAGGATGAGTGGAGTGTTCTCAAGCAATGCAAGATGTTTTTGGAGAAAAGAAGGTCAAGTTGCTGTGCATGGAGAATCATGCAGGAAGGCAACTAAAAGAAAAAATGATGAAGAAACCTGAGAGGAAGGCTGAAGTTTGCCAAAGTGACTGGCCACACAGGCCAGAATTACTTGCAGTGAAAAAAAGCAGGGTCACCCTACTCTCTTTTTAAGAGTCAGCTTCTCATCTGAACATAGCAGTTGGCAACTTATGGAGGATGTTAAGGTGGGTCTCAAAATAATTTCCAAACAAAAGTAAAGGCACATGACTAAAGAGAAAAATGATTCCAAGTGCAAAGTCCTGCACTTGGGCCACGACAACCTAATGCAATGCTACAGGCTTGGGGATGAATGGCTGGAAATCTGCCTGAGAGAAAGGTTCCTGCGGTTATTGATCAACAGCTGGTTGAACATGAGCCAGCAGAGCATCCAGGTAGCCAAGAAGGCAAATGGCATCCTGTCTTGTATTAGAAATTGTGTGGCCAGCAGGACTAGAGAAGTGATTGTGCCTCTGTACTAGGCACTGTTAGGCTGCACTTCGAGTACTGTGTTCAGTTTTGGGCACTGCAGTATAGGAAAGATATTGAGTTGCTGAAGCTAGTCCAGAAGAAGGGCAATGAAGCTGGTGAAGGGTCTTGAGAACAAGTCTTATGAGGAGCAGCTGAGGGAGCTGGGCTTGTTTAGTCTGAAGAAAAGGAGGCTGAAGGGGTACCTTAGTGCTCTCTACAACTCCCTGAAAGGATGTTGTAGAGAGGTAGGTGTTGGTCTCTTCTCACTAGTCACAACTGATAGGACAAGAGAAAATGGCATCAAGTTAAGCCAGGGAAGGTTTATTTTGGACATTAGGAAAAACTTCAATACTGGAAGGTTTATCAAAGCTGGAACAGGTTGCCCAGGGAACTGGTTGAATCACCATCCCTGGCTTTATTTAAAAGCCATCTAGATATGGTGCTCAAGGATATGGTATAATAGTAGCCCTGGTTGAATTAGATAATGGTTGGACCTGATGATCTTAAAGATCTTTTCCAACCATAGTGATCCTGTGATTCTGTTTTCAGATTTTGCTTCTCACTGATTTGATTGATTAAAATCTGTGCAGTATAGACAGATGCAAACACCAGAAAAATCCTGGTTCTGTGCTTTCCTAGGCACTGTTACTATAAGTACTACATCTCCACAGATATCAGGGGATGGTTTGGCTTTATACCAGCATCAAAGAAAAAGCTAATGTTAATTTTCCTGCTTCTAAATGATGAGTTGTAGGAAACCTTGACAGACCCTTTATAAAGTAGTCTTTTTGATTAAGAACTTACCAGTCTTGTCAGTCTGTTTATACTACAGTCCCAATGATGTACAAAGTTCATCTTCTCCAGTGTGCTGCAATGATTATGAGCTGGACATGTGGCAGAGGACAGCACCACCTCTAACTTGCTTTGGGAATGGATGGTCCATCAGCTTCAAGGATAACATAAGAACCATTTAAACTCTTCTTATAGAAAGATACAGGGAGTTAGGTGGTGTTTTGGATTTAACATAGCCTTCAGCACCTTCCAAAGTGGAGAAACATGCATCTCTCTTGAATACTGAAGAGAAGCATGTGAGCATATGCCTTCCTCTGGATGTACATGAATGGTCCTTGTCCGCCAATGGTTGCTCTCATGTTTCTCTGTCAGTGTTTGAAGGGCAGAGACACAGTGCTCCACATCAGCAGATCTGTTTGCATCTGGCTCCCCTGGATCCTTTAACTTTTTAAGTTGACTGTGCACAGTCTTGTCAGGGCACTTTTCCACAAAAGATGAAAGATTGAAGGGAAAGCTAGTCAAGGTGGTCTGGATTTAGAAATGTAAAAAAAAAAAAAAAAAGAAAGAAAAAAAAAGGTTTCTCAAACTGCAATTTTTAATGGTCATTTGAACCATGTACATCATGAGTCATTCCTGTGATTAGTGTTTGTTACTGGTAAATTGTCACCTTAAAGGGAATATTCTTAGTCACAGATATTGGCATATGATCATCTCAAAGCATCCCAAGGCAGCTTTCATTTGTACTGCTGAAGTCCATTCTAATGATTGGTGCTGATGTCACCCAGACTGAAGGCTTGGATCACAGATTCAAATTTCTTTTCAACAGTTCTTTGGCAAATACACATCTTTGATAGTGATTAAAGGGCAGGGAAAAAGTATTCATGCTTGATGGGGTACAAGTCTATCAGCTGTACAAGCTTGTTACAACTCTGCATCCCAAACCTTTCCTAAAGTCTCATTCCAATATTGTATTTTTGCACAAAATTGGGAATTTTAGACCCTTTCCATATAACTGTGGTATTTGTTTTGCCTCACAATGCCTCTAGTTCACCTACAGCTGATGATGGCATACATGCCTTCTGGCCACCACATAGGCATAGATCCTAGATGGTACTAGCACATTCCAGCATTTTCCAAAGAAAACTCTGAGATCTCATTCTGTCAATGCCTACAGAAATACTTAGAAGCCTTTTCACAGGGAGCTGCAATTGCAGCAGCAGTCAGGCAAGGACACCATGACACCAGCCCTTATGCAAGATCTTTAACCAAGGGCTATGGTTTTAAAAACCAAAAGGTACCTTGCTCTTTTGGCCCCGGGGTAGCAACCTCACACTTAAACATGGAGACAGGGTATGTATATGCTCTGCAAACTCACACTCCAGGTTATCACCCAGTAACCCGCTTGAGTGTCAGTTTTCATAAGGAAAACACTGAATACCATTCACAATGAGAGATTCAAGGACACTTTTCAGTGGGGACGTGCCTGTGTTTAAGATTTATATCACCCTGTATAAAATCATAACTTACTGCATATGTCATGGAAATTTCAATTCCCATGATAATCCAATCTTCTTCAAACCTCATTAAGATATGCCTTTATTATACCTCTTGCAGTAGATCACAAAACCTAAAATTCCCATTAGATTAATTAAGCAACCCTATAAAGTCACATTTCCAAGACACTTTAAAGGAACCCAAGATGAGAAATAAATATCATCATGACACTTGCTCTGTTACCACCTTCCAAAATGCCCAAGCCTTTCAGGGTATCTCATCACTCATGTGCCATGAGTGAAACGTTTATTAGATATTCTGCATCTGTTCTTCCTGTCTTTGCAAAATCTTTTCTTGAATCTCTCTAGGCACAAATTCTATTACTATTTTTAAATTGTCTTTCAGAACTTGTTAATCTTTTACATTTTCCAACAGTTATGCAAAACTCTCTGTATATCTGAAGGATATTTTTAGTGTTGTAGATATAATAGATTTTATTTAAATATAATTTTTAATCCATACTTTAATAGTGAATTATTATTACCAGCAGGAAGATAGGACATTATCCACTACAGTATGCAGGTTACTAGGACATAAGAAGCAGCAGTGAGCAAGAATGCTTCATATAACTGCAAGATAAATATTTGAAGTATTTATTGTTTGTTGTCTTGATTATTTACCATTTTGGTATTTCTGGAGGTGCTGGAAAGAAGCAAGAGAAAAATCTGTTGTGCTGTGATTTTGTTTGTCAGATTTTACTGCTTTTTTAATTGACCTGCAACGGATGGAAGAGTAGACCAAACTTCCCATTCTGGTGATGCGTTGCCAAGCCACAAATATATATTACTTTTGTCTGCCTAGTGGATGTCTGTGTTTGTGGAATCAGAGGGGGTGAAGTGGAGCTTAATAATGTGGCATTTCTTTTGATCCGTGCCAGCCAAACTAGAACAGACAATGTAAAAAGGTCTTTAGTGCTCTCTTGTCTGATTCAGAGGTGAAATTTCCCACCCCAACCCCCGAAGATAGAAGAAGGAATTTAAAATGTTATTCTGTTTCCTTTGTTTTTTATATTTTGGTCTTCATCCCTTTGGATAGCATATCAAACATCCAACATTACCTCTCTTTCTTGGAAAATTTACCCAGAAAAAAAACAATCCAGTTTGCAAGGCGTGACACTAGCTTCTGTACCTGTGCCCAGCACATTAATGCTCCACTCCAGCTCCCCTGTGGGTCGGCTGGCCTCATGGCCCCCTTCAAAGGAAACTGCTTCTGACAGCCGGATCTGAAGGATTTTGCAGCTAATGAAAAAAATACCCCTGAGTCTTGGTGACCCTTAGTTCACACCCTGATTCCTTGAAAGATCTTGTTATAAGTTTTGCTGCCTCACACAGTGATGTGCAGTGAGTGGTGTTCTCAGAGCTGTTAGCCTTTCACGGAAATTTCATTACTTTTGTTCACCAGGTCAAGTGACTTAGGAAACGAGATGCTTAGAGAGCTGTTACAGAAGGAGGGTGAATGGGCAGGAAATGAAAAAGACTTCTCCCCTGCAGCAGTTCCCACTGCACTGACTCAAGAGGAGCCAGCTGAGAAGGGACTTGAATTGTTCTGATGTCTCCACTACCAGGGAGAGGCGTAAATTCTCCACTGCAATGTCTCACCTGGGAAACATGGCCAAAATCCGCAGGGCTGAATGGTCAAAGGGAGTAGAGTGTGTCAGGCTACCATACTCAACATGTACCTGATCCTCATCCTGGCTGCCCTGAGAATTTGTGCTTTGTCTCTTCTGCTTCAGTTGTGGTTACTAGGAAATACTACAGTCAGCATGTATGAAGTATTTGGTGACCCATATGGAAGTTGTACCACAGTTACTCATACTTTACTGTAAATATAAATGATACTCAGTTTTCTGGTGTACACTTAAAAGATATATAAAGCTTCTATATAAAATTTTACTCATCTAATTATTACAGCTGTTTATATATTATTCTGAGCCAAATAAATTATGACAAATATAAAGTTAATGTATTCTAGAAAGTGGAGACAGGGCTTTGCATGCTGTTGCCTGCAGGTGAGAGAAGTGAAGAAAGCTAATCTGACAACACTAAGAGCAGGATCCCATAGTCTTATGTAACAAGCTGTAAATTGTGGAGAACTAGAGGTGAATGGTGCTGAGTACTCCGGAGACTGGGCATGGGGAAGTGTCAATGGGTTAAGTCCTACTAAAGTTGTTTTCTGGCTGCAAATAATGAGTTGGCTCAGTGACAGGGTTTGAGAGTAGTAAATGAAGCTTCCTCACTTCCATTTTGCCTATGTTGAATATACCCCAATCTCGCTATATCAGCAAAGTCACCAAATAAACTATTTTAGCCGCTTTAGTATTTCCCTACTACAAGAGAAGACCCATGGGTTTCAATTAGCATAGCATTACTGGGGAAGTTCCACACATCTGCAGTGGGGCAAAAATTTCATGTTACAAGTCACATGAACTATCATGATTAAAGATTTTCAAGGGTTATTCTCTGTCACAGTAACTGGCTCAGCTGAGAAGTCTAGAAAAGCATGAAGGGGTCAGAGTAACTTCTCCTCTAGTATGGGCATAGAATCATAGAATCATCTAGGTTGGAAAAGACCTTTAAGATCAAGTCCAACCATTAACCCTACACTACCAAGACCACCATTAAGCCATATCCCCAAGCACCACATCTATACAGCTTTTAAACACATCCAGGGATGGTTACTCAGCCACCTCACTGGGCAGCCTGTTCCAATGTCTGACAACCCTTTCAGTGAAAAAATTTTTCTAATGCCCAGTTGAAACCACCCCAGTGCAGCTTTAGGCCATTCCCTCTTGTTCTATAACTGGTTACTTGTGAGAAGAGACCAGCACCTATCTCTCTACAGCATCCTTTCAGGGAGTTGTAGAGCAACAAGGTCTCCCCTCAGCCTCCTTTCCTTCCAGCTAAATAACCCCAGTTTCCTCAGCTGCTCCTCATAAGTCTTGTTCTGCAGGCCCTTCACTGGCTCTTCTCTGGACCTGCTCCAGCAACTCAATGTCTTTCCTGTATTGAGGTGCCCAAAACTGAACACAGTACTCGAGGTGTGGCCTCACCAATGCCGAGTACAGAGGGACAACCACCTCCCTGGTCCTGCTTGCCACACTATTTCTAATACAAGCCAGGATGCCATTGGCCTTCTTGGCCACCTGAGCACACTGCTGGCTCATATTCAGCAGCTTGTCGATCATCATCCCCAGGTCCCTTTCTTCCAGGCTGCTTTCCAGACACTATTCCCCAGGCCTGCCACATTGCCTGGGCTTGTTGTGGCCCAAGTGCAGGACCTGGAATTTGGCCTTGTTGAAGCCCATATGATTGGCCTCAGACCATTGATCCAGCCTGCCCAAGCCCCTCTGAAAAACCTCCCTACCCTCAAGCAGATCAACAGTCCCTCCCAACTTGGTGTCTTCTGCAAACTTACTGAGTGTGCATTCTATCTCCTCATCAAGATCATTGATAAAGATGTTAAATAGAAGTGGTCATGAGCCTGTCATGAGCCAGTGCTGCCTCCTGGCTCCAATGTAACCTTTTTTCCTGCACTAACAGTCATTCCTAATCTGTAAATATGAGAGACCAAGAAGAAGAAAGAGGAGGAACAAAAACATTAATATGATCCTCCTCTAGCTGCCTCAAGGAGAGTGAGAAATTATTGCTCTTGACTAGGTATTCTTATTGACCGCATCCTCTTCCCCGTGCTGGGAGTCTCTCAGAGGCCTAATGAAGCATGTCACTTCCTGATGCTGCAGCTGGTACTGTATACTGCCATGGCATCATGCATAGGAAAAAAAAAAAAGTAATTCATAGAATGATAGAATGGTTTGGGTTGGAAAGGACCTTAAGGATCATCTAGTTCCAACCCCCTTGCCATGGGGAGGGACATCTTCCACTTAGACCAGGTTGCTCAAAGTCCCACCCAACATGTCCTTGAACACTGCCAGGGATAGGGCATCCAAAACCTCCCTGGGCAACCTGTTCCAGTGTCTCACCACCCTCACAGTGAAGAACAACTTCTTAATTTCTAATCTAAATCTGTCCTCTTTCTGTTTAAAGCGATTACCCCTCATCCTATCACTACATGCCCTTGTAAAAAGTCCCTCTCCAACTGTCTTGCAGGCCCAACTCAGCTATTGGAAAGACACAATAAGGTCTCTCGGGAGTCTTCTCTTCTCCAGGCTAAACAACCCCTTCTCTTTTAGCTCGTCTTCATAGAAGAGGTGCTCCAGCCCTCTGATCAACTTCACAGCCCTTCTCTGGACCTGTCCAAGCAGGATGGACTTGGTATGTCTTTCTTACTCTGTGGCCCCAGAACTGGACACAGTACTCCAGCTGGGGTGTCATGAGAGTGGTGTCGAGGGGCAGAATCACCTCTCTCAAGGCCATGCTGGCCAAGCTTCTTCTGATGGAACCTACGTTACATTTGTCTCTCTGGACTGCAAGTACATGGTGCCAGGTCATGCTGAACTTCTTGTCAACCAACACCCTCAAGTCTTTCTCTTCAGGGCTGCTCACAGTCCATTCTCCACCAAGCCTGTATTTGTGCTTGTGACTGCCCTGACTCATCTGCGGGACCTTGCACTTGGACTTGTTGAACTGCAAGAGTTCCACATAAACACACCTCTCAAGCCTGTCAAAGTCCCTCTGGACTGCTGAAGGCTGTCCTCAAATGCTGATGAAAAGAAAGAAACCAGATATGTGTATGTTTCAAATCAGATTCTAAAACTGAGATATGGTTACAGTACACCAGGGTGCCCTGATTAAAAACAAAGCAAGTGTATACAGTGCAAGAGGCATGGGAAGGGAGAAAAGCTGCTGACTATGAATTAGCTGCTTAAGAGGCCATCAGGTCCTTTGTGACAAAATCTTTTTTATGCAGCCCTTTACTGTATTTGGGAAAAAGAGCTGTGATGGGAATGGAGAAATTCTCATCTGTGCTATGGAGCTAGTGGAGCAAACAAAAGACACTACGTGAGAGTACAACTGATTTTGAAATACTTGTTTGAAAATATTATGGGAAGGCATGACTTAGAGACTTCTTATTCTGTGACATTATAAGTGGAGACTGTAGGATGAAAATGAAAGATATGTCTCTGGATCAGATTATGAGAAGCCTAGGTACGATATGGCACCCATTGAGTAGTAAGCAAGATATTGCCCTGATAGAGAGCAGAGCAGATTATTTTGCAAAAGTAGCACCAATGCAATAGTCAAAGAGGGAAAAGGCAGAATCTTTAGAAACAATCAGTGATATTCTCTGTAGATATTCTTCTATCCGAGTCCTCTGAGAACCTGTAAAGGCCAAACCAAAAATCATGAGGAAAGGCAGAGAGACCATTTACTGCTCACCTATTAAGAAATTCCGTTTATTGTCATTGAATGTCCTTAAATCATTACAGACAGCCTTTGTGCTTTGTAGCTCTTTGAAAGGATCCGTGCTAGAACTCATGTTATCCCACATGTTCATAAGTCATCTGGAAAAATGAAGTAATGAAATTCCTGATGATGCTCTATTATTTAAGGCAATAAAATGGAATTCAACTGTGAAGAGTTGCAGATGGCTCACAATACTGAGTGACTGGGGAAAAAAAATAGCAGATGAGATGCTGATAAATACAAAGTATTGCACATGGATAAAAACATTCTTAACCAGGCATAACAGTGATAGGCTCTAAATGAGCTGTCAGCATGCAGGAAAAAAAAAAGATCTTTAAGTTATTGTTGACAATTCCATTAAAATCTCAATGCCAAGTTCAGGAATCATAAAAAAAAAAACCAAAACCAAAACAAAAACGAAAACAAATAAAACATTAAGAATTCTTAAGAAAGGATCAGAGAACAAACAGAATAATAATCCTCTGTCACTGTATGTATATAAAACATGCTCATATCATGAATGTTACGTGCTGTTCTCTCTTCCTCCAAGAGGACAGGAATGGAAAATGCAGAGACTACAGCAAAAACAGTCAAAGGTATGGAATAACTTATATGAGAAAAGGCTCAAATGTTTTCCTCTTGAAAGAAGAGGCTCAAAGATGAGCCTGTGTACATTCATATGTACACAGTCATGAGTGGCATGTAGGAGTGAATAGGAACTCACATTCGGTATTTCTCACAACAAAACATGTAAAGGTCAACTGGTTAAACTCCAGGTAGACAGTTTAAAACTTTAAAGGAGATGGTGATGAGGGTTGTAAAGTGAGTAATTTATCCAAGCATTAATCATCACACAATCTTGGGGCTGCCTGAAGTTTAGATTGATTAAAAAAATTATTAGATTAGTTAGTGGGGAGAAAGCCCATCTAAGACTACTAAGCAGTTGTGGCATTATCTCTGGCTCAGGAAGCATCTCTTCACACACGCACTATTTTTATACTGCTTCTCTAAACTTCTTTTATTATCCCAAATCAGGGACAGGACACAGTAATAGCTGAGATTTTTACTGAAGATACTATGATCAAAGCCTTCTGTCATGTCCTGTGGTTTTTCTCCACTGTGCTCCCAGGCTGGCCCTCTCTTTTTGTATCCAGGAGGCTTGTTTCACTAATGATAAGTTTGTAGTAACCTATATATAGAACTACACAGCTGTTGCTGTTATTGGTTGTTGGTTATTGGGTCCTATAATATTGATTATTGCTATACTAGTGGTTGCTACTATATTATTGATTGCTGATATCAATTTGTAATAGCTTCATATATCTATTCACTTTATTAATAATATGTATACTTGCTAGTGGTGATTTTGTGTAGCATTTGTGGTGATCTATAATAAAGTAGAGAAACTTAGAGGTTAAAGACTCTGTGTCCTTGTGTATTAAAGAATCATGCAAACCCACAGTCACAATCTTTATATAACCACAGTCTGGGTAGCCCTTTAGGTCATGACAACCAGTCACTAGCCCAGTTTGGCCTGGGTCAGCTTTCATTCTCCTTGAAAGCTGGAGGGAATACCTGATGAGTTAGCACAAGCCAAGAAGCTGTCTGACTACAGCCACTTTTAGAGTGTAAAAGAGTTCAGCAGTATGGATGCACTCATGATGCTCTTCTTCTGACACTCCCCAATTGGCATCCATCGAACCACAGTGACCAAAACTGGGCAAGGTATTCCTGCTCAGGCCTTACTGATACATTAGGTGTTTTGCCAACTTCACATGTTTATATATAATGGTACAATGTTTGCTTTTATCATAACAGTACAACATTGTTGTGTTCTGCTTGTGATCCATTACAATCCCACAGTTCATTCTCTGAAAACAGCAACCTGACTACTCATTAAATATACTGAGCCCATGCAGTTGAGCTCTCACCTCTTAAAGCATTCCCTTGTGTTTCTTAGAACATTCCCTTGTGGTTGTCCTTGGTTTTCATGCCCTTTCTCTGCTTTGTCAAGATAACTTTGAACCACAAATCTGTTTTCCAACCCATGTTTTTGTCATTTGTAAGTGTATGAGCGGGGTCACTGATGCAATCACTGAGCAGAATGAGAGCAGAAAGACTTCCAGAAGAGCCCTTGTTGCCTCTTTGTATTTTTCCACTGAACTAATTCTGAGTATAGATATAGAACATGTTTTGTATACATCATCTAGTGATTTCATCCAGGCCATATTTCTTTTGCTAGTTTATAGGAACGTCATGTAAGATCAAATCAAAAGACTTCCCACAGTGAAATTCTATAGATTAATTCCGCATCTGCTTTTCTGCAACAGAGGAAAATTAGATTATTTGTACCTTACAAATCCCCACTGTCTCCTTAACTCTTTCTTTATCTTTCAGGTACTAATGTAATATCTTAAATAGTGATTTAGTAAAATCTAAATATAAATACTTCATAATTTGATTCAAATATTTTCTTAAGCTCATTGGTGTATAATTCTCTACGTCCTCTTTTTTCATGTTTGTCGGAAGAGTCACTACCATTGACCTGAAGAAGGAAGTCCTTCTAAGAAGAGAAGTAAAGCAATTATTATGGTAATCATATAATAGACCAGCTAATCTGTTCTAGTGTAAATGATTACAAGGCTCACCATTCACACTGGCCTCTTCCTCTGCTCTCCAAATCCATAACCTGACATGACAATACTGAAACACATGCTCAGAAAAGTCATTGAGTAACAATGGCTTTTTTCTACATCATTTTAGACAAGCTCCTGACAAGTCTGATCTGTTGTGGAAGGTGGATTATCATGGCATTAGTGGAAGTCAGTGGTGTGGATAGGCATGCTGAGACAAATGATCACAGAGGGCAGAAGCTGGGTAAGATCAACAAAGGGGAAGAAGAAAAAGCAGAATAGAGCAGAAGTGCAACTGTGCAAGGGATGACATGAGTTGTTCCCACCTATCCTGTTGAAATGTCCCCACAGTCTTGGCAAGGCCAGGCTGGGACAAGACACAGCTCTGTTGTCTGCAGTCAACTTGCTTTTCTGTTGCTTTTACAGTTCACTGACTGCGGAAGGAGAGAAAGCATTGAGTTAGAGAATAAGGCAAGTAGTAACCTGGACACATCAATATCTCAGCAGCAAAGTACTTCATACTGAATAAAACACATTCCTGTTCCTTTACCACATACTTTCATGCCTGTGCCTCTGGCACATATATAGGGCTGTCACCCTCTGTGGTGACCTATTGACTCCCACTATTGGGACAAAATGGAGAAAAATTAGCTGTGGAACAGGCTAAAATGTCAGGGTCTGACTTTTTGACAGCCCTTTTCAACTTTTAAGATGAGTATTGGCTAGGCAAAGAGAGACCATTTGCCAGCCTCCAAGCTCAGCATATCTCTGGTCAAAACCAAGGCCCTAGAAGTGAGATGAAGGTGCAGGAACCACACTGCTCTATTTGAGTATGTCTGTTCTTGAAACTGTGAGGCTAAAGCGAGCTCTGACCATGGTCACAGATGTCATGTTGTACTCCAGCAAAAATGCCATATGGGCTTCCCCCATATGGTCACTTCTCTCCACCTCATGTGCTCATCCAATTCTTCAAAGCTGGCCCAGGGGCCCTGCTCTCCAGTGCTCCCCTGCACCAACTGATACTCCAGTAAGGTCACTCATTTGAACTCTGTGAGATGTCCGAGACACTGTCCATGCAGGGAATTGAGCCTCAAAGGGAAAGCTGTACTGGGACATGGATCATTACTGACCAGGGACCTTCAAGTGGATTTGGGTGGAAATAAAGTCATATTTCCTAACAGGACAGCTGAATAAAATTTAATGGAATGTTAAAACTCTTTGCTTATCAGGAAAATTTTACTTAGAAGTGGGAACTAAGCTAAGAGGTAGAGGAATGCCCAGTGCTCCTGCTTTGAAAAAAAAGCAGATAAACAGAATTATTGAAAGGATCTGAGCTCTGCAAAATAAATATTTGAGTGAAAGCAAGGTGTCTTCCCATAAACTATTCTAGAATCATACAGTGTTGGAAGGAACCTCTGAAGATCATCAAGTCCAATCTGAATAAACACATTGAATTAAATACTAATAATTAAAATTCAATTACAGGATTTTCTTTGAAACTTTTAAATAGATTTGTTCCAACATTTTATCAGTCCAGTGCTCTGTATTTAATACTAAGAAAGGAGAAAAAGCTATTCTTCCATATATCTTTGCCTACCTTGGGTGAAGTATTTTTTATACTATTACTAAGCTATTTTTCCAAAATGCTTTAGTTCTCGTAAACAGATTGGAACCAACATGGGCAGCACTGTGCAGAACAGAGTGCCTAATGATGGATGGGAGCAGACAACTTCCAATTTTCCTCATCCATTGAGCATTTTTTCATATCCCAGCCTGACATAAATCATAGTTAAAATACCAGGAAAGCTAACACAAGGATTTGATTAAAAAAGAATGAAATTATAGAAATATAGTTAGTGTTGCTCAGCACAATTTTGATAACAAAAATCTTGTTCAACAAATATGATTTCATTCTTTAATAAGATGCCAGATTTAATGATTAAAGATAACTACATTGATATACACTTATACTATGTAAAGGATTTTAATCTAGTAACTCACAAAATTCTGATTAAAAATATAGAATTATAGGAGAGGAAAAAACATGGGATAGAAAAATAAATAATTAGCTCGTTGACAGACTTCAAGCTTCTGTCAGCAAGGAGGTCACTGAATGGGGATATATATCTTCCTTAGATCTGCCCCAGGTACTCATCTACCTCATGTGTGATCTGCAAGCAGATATGCAGTCACATCTGGTAAACCACAGGCATGACAGAAGTTAGGAGGAAAGCTCAATTTCCTAACAGTTATCCTGAACTATTTGTGAAGGTAGATGTCAGAAGAAGTGCTCTAGCCAATGGTGAAGGTGTTTGGATACCAGGCAGAGTTAACTGCCCAAATCTGCAAGCAGTGAGCAATTACAGTGCTTGTTGACTTCAATGTATGGCTTGGACTTTTCAAAATTCAGGCCATAAGTTACTGTGAATTGAACTGAATGTGCCAAGACAATTACATGCATGTGTCTGAATTAATCACAGGGGCACAGCATATTGTTAGCTGTGATTGATATATGCTGAAACTGATTGGAAATAAAGCTTTAAATTTCTTTGTTACTGGGAAACATGGACACAGTTCAGAAAGAAAAAGACACAGCATTACCTCTTTCATCCAGGCACTCTGACTGCCAGGCAGAGCAGCCTGCATAGTTTCTTTGAAATTAAAAGCATTAATTAGGTGGACTGAAGATGCACTGCTATTGACGTGTGTTCTGAACACATGGACTTTGTGGTGTAAATCACCACCCCATTCGCCTGTGAACTCACGTGATGGTGGCATGTGTCTCTGAGCTGCACCCTTTCAAAGTAGTCCTCCTTCATCTCCCAGGATCAAATCCTTCCCACAAGGTTGTTCCCACAACCCCCTTGTGAACAGCATCTCTTGCAAGAAAGCCAAATACAAAATGGCTGCATTGATGAGTGACAGCAAGTCCAAAGGGGCTGAGTTTATAGTGACACACAGAAGGCCACATGGGGACATGACAGCAAGGTTGGATAGGAGACAGTAGGCAAGTGAAATAATTCGCTGGAGGATATATGAAGTTGTCTTTTATATGAGAAGCTCTGTTATATGTTTTGATTCCATTTTCTTCCGCCACTTGTTTACATGCAAATCACAAGTACTGTATGCCAGAAATGATACATGCAATAGATTTTCTGATTCTGGCCTAAGGGGTACTTCCCATTCCACCAAAGAGTCTATTCTTTTTGGTAAGTAACAAACGCAGTGGACAAAGAAATATTTTCCTTTCATCTTTTAAATTTTGGTTGGTTTCTTTCATGTTTTGCCTTTATTGGGGTTCCCATTTCTTGTTTTAAATTTTATACCAAGCAACATCGTGAAGTTGCAAATACTGAACCCCACACTGCAACCTCATGCATGATTTCCTGGGAACGAGGAGGAAGGATTTGGGGAGTTAATACTTTTGAGTTAACTGGCCCAGCAGAGGCAAGATGTGGATTAGCTTCTTGGTTGGTATCAGGTGTCCAGTTTGTATTTGCTTATTCCCGTAGAAATTAACACTGGCTTTTAGGTAGGCAGAGCAAAGTTATATATAGAAGCTGAAAGAGGTATCCTGATTTCTACTGCTCATGAAAAACTAACAAAAATGTGGAAACAGAGATGCCTTGGTTTGTTATTTTTTCTTCTGATGATTCTACAGTAAAATACAGATAAAAGAAGTTTTATTGCATGTGAGAATTTCAGCACAGAGATTACTAAGAAATCTAAGAAAATGTTTTGGAGGAGTTCTGAAGCTTCAGCAATCACTGGTCCTTTGAATGATATTTGTTATGGCTGGGGTTTTTTTGTTTGTTTGGGTTTTGTTTGGTTGGTTGGTTGGTTGGTTTTTGTTTGTTTTTGTTTTTGTTTTGTAAGAAATTACCAATGAAAGTGTTTGCTAGAGACTTAAAAAAGCAAATCTCTATAATAGAAGTTATATAACATCTTATTTGCCCTATTTTTTTTATGTCTTCCCAAAATTAAGCCTTCAAATACAGATTTAGCTACACCAGTAATTGGGCCTAAAGTTATAAATACTTACTCTTCAGTGCCTTGTTGTTTCTAGAAGCTTCATTTTAACTAACCCTGTTTTTAAAAAATGTTACTTTGAGTAATACCATCATCTATTCTTCCTTCAGTTCAAATGGAGAATTTTTTATTATGCATTTACAGTATTTCTTTTCTGCAATGTGCTTAGTCTTTGTGTGTAAGATATCTTGCAGAAGGGCAAGTCTCCTTGCATGTAAATGTAGCATTTGGGAAGAGAGATGGATGGTAAAAAGCCTCTTCTTTAGCACATCTGGCAGGCAAAGCTCTAAGAACTCAGTATGTCAATTAATTTTCCTGAAGAGCATCAATACATGAAGTTTTCTGAATAGCCACTTCTGAAAAACTGTGTGTATTTATTATGATATGTGGATAGCAAAAGATTTCTGACCACACGAATATACCTGCAAATCTGATCTGTGTGAATGATCTCATTCCTGATTTGACAAGTTTGCTTCCTCCATTGTTGGCTGTTAGAAGAAAAGTGAACACCTATTAAAAAAGCATGAATGCGGATTAGCCTTCTAAAATTAAAGAACATTGTCAGAATATTGTATGCACTGTAAAAAAGTGTGTGCTTGCTTGACTAGATCTCAATGTAAACAACAGAGACATCTTAATTCCCTGTACAAAGTAATTTCAAGGAAGTGATGACAACTATGGGGTCTGGGAGAACTCATTCAATATGTGTGAAACAGTTGTGGGTGTCTACTACAGACCACCAAACCAGGAAGATGTTGATGAGGCCTTCTACAGAGAGCTGGTAATAGCCTCAAGATCACATGCCATGGTGCTCATGGGTGACTTCAATCATCCTGATTTTTGTTGGAAATGACACACAATGAGGCATAATCAGTCTAGAAGGCTCTTGCACTGTACTGATGATAACTTTCTGACACAGGTAGTGGAAGAGCCAACAAGGAGAGGTATGCTGATGGATCTTTTATTAACAAAAGAAGATCTGGTCAGGGACATGAAGGCTGGGGGCAACCTGGGTGGTAGTGATCACAACATGGTAGAGTTTCATAACATACAAGGAATAAGCAGAGCAATACATAGGATTGCAGTCCTGGACCTCAGGAGTGCTCACTTTGTCCTCTTCAAAGACCTACTTGGAGAAATCTCTTGGGCTAAGACTCTGGAAGGTAGGATGGCCCAAGAGAGTTGGTTGATATTCAGACATTACTTCTTCCAAGCCCAAGACAGGTGCATTCTGTTGTGTAAAAAAAAAACAAGTAGAGAAGTCAGGAGACCAGCATGGATAAGTAAGGATGGAAAAACCCTATTGGAAAATAGAAGTTCACAGGATGTGGAAAAAGGGACTGGTATCTTAGGACAATTATAGGAATGTTGTCAGGGTTTGTAGGGATGGAACAAGGAAGGCCAAGGCCCTCTTGGAATTAACTCTGGCAAAAGCAGTAAAAGAGAAAAGGAAAGGCTTCTTCAAATACATCAATGATAAAAGGAAGAATAGGGAAAATGTGGGCTGAATGAGTCCTGGTGACAGCAGATGCAGAGAAGGTGGAGTTACTGAATGCCTTCTAAGACCAGCCCTCAGGAATCCCAGACCCTGGAAGTAAGAGAGAAAGCCTGGAGGGGGAAGACTCTCCAATTGTCAAGGAGTCTCAGGTTTGAAATCACTTGGATAAACTGAACATGCATAAATCCATGGGCCCCAATGGGCTGCACCCACAAGTGCCGAGGGAACTGGCTGATGTTGCTCTACCACTCTCCATCATTTCTGAAAGATCATGGAGAATGGGAAAGTTTTCTGAGGGCTGGAAGAAAGACAATATCACTCCACTCTTCAAAAAAGCAAGAAGGAAGACCCTGGAAATTTCAGACCAGTCAGCCTAACCTCCATCCTTGGGAAGATGATGAAGCATCTCTTTCTGGATATTGTATCTCAGCACATGTAAGAAAATAAGGTTATCAAGAGGGGCCAGCATGGATTTACTAAAGGGAAGTTATGTCTGACTAATCTGATAATCTTCTAAGATGGTGTAACTGAATGGGAAGATGCAGGGAGAGCAGTGGATGTTGTCTAGCCTGACTTTAGAAAGGCTTTTGACACTGTCTCCCATAACATACTCATGATTAAGCTCAGGAAGTGTGGGTTAGAAGAGTGGACAGTGATATGGGTTGGAACTGATTATACAATAGAAGGTTGTGATCAGTGGTGCAGAGTCCAGCTGGCGAGCTGTGGTGTTCCACAGTGATCAGTACTGGGTGCCATCTTATTCAACATCTTCATCAATGGCCTGAATGAAGGCATAGAGTGTACCCTCACTAATTTTGCTGATGATATGAAACTGGGAGGAGTGGCTGATGCACCAGAAGGCTGTGCTGCCTTCCCGCAAGATCTAGACAGACTGGAAAGGTGGGCAAAGGTGAACCTAATGAAGTTCAACAAGGGCAATTGTAGAGTCCTACACCAGGGAGGAATAACCCCCTGTGCCAGTACAGTTTAGGCGTGGACCTGATGGAAAGCAGCTGCATGGAGAAGGACCTTGGAGACCTGGTGGACAATAAATTACCCATGGGACAGCAGTGTGCTCTTGTGGCCATGAAAGCAAATGGTATCCTGGGGTGCATAAAGAAAAGTCTCTACAGCAGGTCAAGGGAGGTTCTCCTTCCCCTCTACTTTGCACTACTGAGACCACATCTGAAATATTGTGTCCAGTTCTGGGCTCCCCAGTTGAAGAGGGACAGGGAAATACTAGAGTGTAATGGAGTGCTACTAGGATGATTAAGGGACTGGAACATCTCTCTTATGAGGAAAGGCTGGGAGACCTCGGGCTGTTTTGTCTGGAGAAGAGGGGAAAAAGAGAATGAGAACGAGAACGAGAACGAGAATGAGAACGAGAACGAGAAAGAGAAGGAGAAAGAAGGAGAAAGAAGG
>JANHGN010022463.1:37121-53308 GCA_024605025.1 Megaceryle maxima | reverse complement strand
TTCCCTGTGAGAGTGACAGAGCCTGGCCCAGGCTGCCCAGGGAGGCTGTGGAGTCTCCTGCTCTGGAGACTTTCCAACCCCACCTGGATCTGTTCCTGTGTGACCTGATCCAGGGGATCCTGCTCTGGCAGGGGGGTTGGACTCGATGGTCTTTCAAGGTCCCTTCCAACCCCAAACATTCTGTGATTCTGTGAACAAATCAAGAAGTGCCATCACCCAGATGCCAGATCAGCTCTACCCAAACCAGGATTAAACAAGAGGAAACTTCCAAGATCAGTTCTATAGTCCAAGAGGTTCAAGAGCTTCACCAAATTTCTGCTCTGCTAATGCTAATGCAGAAAGGCCAGAGGAGAAAGAGCAGTTGCTCTATGCAGCTTAGAATGACCATCATCAGTCTTGAGATGGAGAAACCCTGGCCTGCAGTGCCCAGAGCAGAGCAGCAACCAAGAGACAGGGAGAAAGGGAGGGTGAGCCTTGTCTTTCCCAGCTCAGAGAGAGAAGAAGTGAAGGGAAATACGCGGAAATGCAGTTTCATGCTTACTGAACCCCAAAAGGGTCTCCAGCCTGTAATGCAAAGCTCTTCCCAGCTGCTGTGTCTGAAGTAGGAGTTAGAAGGTACCAACCCAACCCACTGAGGCAGTTGCATGGACCCTTCCACACATTAATGATCCCAGACAGGCTGCTTTCAGCAGGAGAAGAATCTCACAATGTTTCTTAGCTCATCTACAGTAGCCCTAAACCCCAGCCAGAAGCAGAAACCACTGTGCAGAGCCCCCGGCACTGCAAGCGGGAGCCCCAGTTCTCTTTCACCTACACCAAGATTCAAAACCACTCCCCAGAAGCCCATGGTGGGAAGCTGGACACAGACCCGGGCATCTCCTCAGCTACTCCCACCGCTGTCAGCTCAGCTGGGCTATTTAAAAATAACTGCTGGGTATTGAAAAACAACGTTCAGTTAATAAATCGTGAGGTGGAAGTGCCTGTGACCAGCGCTCATTGCACACTAAGGAAGAAGCTCTTGCTGGTTCAAGAGCTGAATCCTGAAGGCAGGAATCGACTGCAGGCTCTGTCTAGCAGGAGAAATGTCTAATAAGGAAGAACACGCACAATCATTTGGACACAGTTAGAAGTGTTTTAACAGCTTTCCCCTAAACATGATTTTTGCCCAAGGATGACAGATTTTCTCTCCTTGTCAGACTGAGGAACAGCAGGGGAGCCCAAGAGAGAGCAGACTCCAGCTCCATGAACCTGTAGACACGACTCTCCTCTGGCTCACACCACCAAAAGCCAACAGTAATTTGGCTTTTCAGACCCAGCGATTACAATAAAATTGCAAATGTGGGTTTGCCTTTTTATTTTTTTTCCCCACAGAAAAGGAGTATCTGTATTTCTGCCCAATACTTTACCTATTCTGTCAGCACACACTGTCCTAGGTGCTTGTCCTAAGAGTCCTGTGCAGTCAACACTGCTCTGAGAGCACCAGCACAGGGCTCTTTGTCGCTCCCTCCTCCTCTCCTCTGGCTGGGATGCAGCCAGATACATTTTTATTATGATTACTTTAATTTTGCTTTCATCAAAACCAGATGAAAACCCTTCCCCAGAGGCTATTGGCAAGGAGAGAGACAGGAAATGCAGGCGAGTGGTATCTACTAATAATGGCATTGCCTTTCCCAGCCAGTGGCTCCCAGTTACAGCAGGGAGCCTTGTGGCCAGCAAGAGGAGTTCTCAGGATGATGCCTGGGCTGGGCAGTTGCTGTTTCATGCTCCTCTACGCTCGCAGTGGTTTGTTTGGGTTTTTGATTATTCACTGCTTTCGAATGCCAGGGATGAGCTGGAGCTGTTTGTTTGTTTGTTTGTTTGTGCTGGGGGGGTTCTTTTGGTGGTTTGGTTTTTTTTTTTACAGTTTTCATCTCTGAGACTTAGATTTCTCCCCAATGACAGGCCTCTTGTACATCAAAAAAGAGTTTTCCGCCACTCTGAATTTATATACTCTGAATCTATTGACTCAGTACAGCTGGCCCAAGAAGGTCACCCTAAATATTTTTCCTCCTGCACAGGGAGAACGAAATAGCAATCAAATATTTATTTCAGATCCCTACAATCTAACCCAGATGCCTCAGGTTTATCAGGGGCTTTCAAAGCCCTTCTAAATAAACTCCCAGATATTTTATTTCTTTTCTTTTTCCCCCCTCATTGTGTTTGGAAAAACACAGGCATATGCAGTCCTTTTACTGTGGCACTTCCCAAGCTGTTTCTGACTGTTTACTCTCCCTGTAAAGTTTCTTAGCAATGAGGGTATTATAAAACCTCCCTCCATCACCTCCCCCTCCTTCGTTCCTCCTCCCCGCATCCCACCTTCCCTTCACTGGCAGATGCCTCAGAACCAACCATCTATCACGCCTTTAGCGGCTCTGGGCCATTAAAAGCCAGATCTGGTATTAGTGCTGTGGAAATGGGAGAGCTTTCATCACCACTCCAGACTGGGATTTTATGGGTAATTGATGGGAAGCCACAGCCGGCTGTTGACAGCGCAGAGAGATTAAGCAGTTTACTGAGCAGGGGAAGCCTGGCCGGTCCACCCGCCCCGCATCAGTGGCCAATCTCTAAAGGCAGAAATGATGCTCATAAACACATCATTTTTCTCCAAATCATTACGCACCCCCTCGCTACGGCGCGGTCTGGCAGGCAGGGCTCGATCCAACACCCACGAAGCCCATGGGAGCCGTTCCTGCCAATCTGGCGCAGATGCACGAGCCATTTAGAGTCAGAATTACCGAGGAGTGGAGGTGCCTGGGGAGGAACGCGGTGAAATTTAGACCCTCGAATGCAAAAACTGCAATTAGAAAATGCCAGGTGTTCGGCTTGCTCAGCGTGCTGGACCGTGACGTTCCCTGGGTGTCTGAAGTTGGGTCTCTGTGCTCACAATCCCACAATCACCTCAGCCCCTTCTGGGTACAGAGAGGAAAACAAAGCTAAGGGACGGTGACTTTCTCTTCCCGAGGTACCCTATTGCTACGAACACCCGCCGAACCAAACCCAAAGTCATCTCCTGTTCACTGAAATTCATTCTGCATTTCCTACCAGAAGGACGAGGGATGTTTTCCCACCTCCCCTTGTGCTGAAGTCCTGCAGAAAAGCTTTTAACATCATCAGCCTAGGGGAAGATGGAGCAGCAAAAGAAGCAGGACTGTGGTGCTGGGTAACTAGGCTGGGCTTGATGGTCTTGGAGGTCTCTTCCAGCCTCAGTAATTCTGTGATTCTGTAGCTGGAGCACGCAGGAAGGCAGCCCTGTTCTCCTCAGCGTGACTTTGTTGGTTTTACTGTTGCTGCTCATTTAAAGTCAAGTTAGAAACCAAAATCATATTAAGCAAAAAATAAGTTACAAATAAAGAGTGTCAAGTGCCAGCAAAGATCTGAGGGGAGGCTGAATCCCACCAGCATTTGGTGCTTGACGTATCTCTGCAGGATGGGGTTCACTGGGACCTTCTGGAAGTTGGGACCTGGTAGAGGTTTAATGAATAAAGGAGACAAATTCAGCCTCTACAATCCTTTTCTGTCCTTGGATAAATATTGCCCTTGAATTTCATGCCATGCACTCCGCCAGAAAAAAGCTAATGATGCAAGATGTAAACATTTTATTTCCTGTCTCCAAAGCCGAACACAACTTTAACCCTTGCCCAGCAAGCATCAGCAGCTGTCAAGAAAGCTTTTATGGACTGAAAGGGCAAGATCCTGGCCCTGCTGAACTTAATGGGACTTTTGTAATTGCCTTGGGGCATTTGGGGGAAAAAGGAATGAGGAAACCAGCAAGGACAGAAATGTAATTGTTATTAGATGCTCCCCCCCAGCAGACGCAGGCTGGCTGCAAGCAGAGACCCTGCGAGTCAGGATGCCCGAGACATTCAACCTCCAGTTACATCCAGACACGACATCCAAACTGGAATAATTCATCTATCAGGCATTTTGTCCTCCAAAAGCCACCAGTCTAAGAGGAAGATGATGCTTTGGATGGTGTTTAGAGGAGAGATGCCCTGACTGAGCAGGGCTTCTTTAAAGGCCAGCAGAAATCAATTCAAGGTCAAGATTGTGAATGGGCTCTGGTGTAATTTGTCTCAGCCTAAAGTAGGTGCCTTCAGCTGGCCAGATGATTCCCACCCTGAACTCCACTGTCTATAAAGACATCTGAGGTAGCCTTACACATCTGTAATGGAGGGGACTCGATGTGAGATGAATCCGACCCTTTGGAGGGAGGGTGGAAAATTAAATAGATGTACAATAGAGAAACTGTGACCACTTCATCACTCCCTTTTTTCTCTGTAACCACCTGTGGATGAAGGGGCTGTGCCGGAGATCACACAACCAAGCACTTGGGAAAACCTTCTCTGGGCTTGGCCAAAAGCCACAGCACTTAGTTCAACCCTGAACACAACGATGCTGCTGCTTCCACCCTCTCCCAAGCTTTCAAGGATTTTCTGCATGGTGGAGGTTTCAGCAGCTTGAGTGTGTCCACATCATGGCCACCTTCCCTCTGCCTGCTGTTCTAGTCTCAGAGATGTCTGAGGCCACTAAGGATGAAAAATGAGCAGCCAAGCCACTTAATTCACTCCTGAACATCATTAATAGAAGACGAGGAGAAAAAATGGCCTTGCATAATTTAAGCAACTGTTTGCTTAATGTTTCTGGTCATGACATGAAAGCATGAGGTTGATTAGTCTTAGTAGGGGCACAATTATTTTTGACCTGAAGAATTTCTTGCTTATTGTGCAACCTCTGTCTCCAGCACGGAGTCCTTCTCTGCCTGTCTTGTCCAGATTCCTTTAAGAGATACAGCCCAAGTCAAGATTGAGCAGCAATTTGTTTTTGTTTACTTGGCCAATTAGGGTCAAGTTAATGAAGCATCGGGTGGAAAACAGCATCTCTTGTTGTGTTGCCACAGCAGCAATTACAGTTCTCCTGAAAGAAGGTTAAGGAATTAATTGCAGTGCTTCTTTAGATATAAAAAATAAGCAGAGGTTCTGCCTTAGCTGCTCTGAGGAACTCACTAACCCATCTGGTTTTGTGGACAACATTTATTGACAGCACAGAGGAGTAAGTTCATTCTTTATTCAGACCATGTTGGTGTTTGAGGAAGGATACATGTTGGAAACGCAAGCAGCAGACACCACAAAGACGACTACTGGTGAAGTGATGGACGTGCTTTCTGGAGCTGCTGGCCCTGGGCTGCCCAAATCTCAACAAGATTGATGGTCTACTGAGTAAGAAGCTCCTCAAGAACTGGTGAACGATGATAGAACAAACCCAGGATAATCATGACCTGGCTCTTCAGCGACGGTCAACTGACCAAGGGGAGCAAAGAGGTGGAGCAACTTGGAGAGCTCTTCTCCATCCACTCTCTAAGCTCCTCGAGAAACCTGGGCTGCTTCTGCTATGGAATGAAATCAGTGCAATCTTTGCCCTCCTCACTCTTGGGTGCATTTTAACCTCAGTGAGGGTGGCTGATGGAGGAAGGGGACCCTGCTTGATCAGCTGCTGCTGCTGCTGCTGCTGCTGACAAGAGCAGACTGCTCTGGTTTTACTGCCTGAACAGAATGCTGTTACACTGGAAGCTGAGCTAAGAGTTGATGTCAAGGGATAAGAGTTGATGTCAAGGATTTCCAGGTAAAACAATCTTATGGGATCATTTTAATTAGTGAAAAAAAAATGAGACATCCTGGAAACTCAAGAAATTAAAATGGAAAAGAACAGGCAACATCTGCAGAAAGCAACTGAGGTGCCAGGCCTAGGGACAAGGGCAGGAGCCTGGCACACAGGGCTGTGATACCTTGAGGAAAGAGACCTGCTGCATCATGGGAGAATCCCTAAAAGTTGTTGAAAGTGCCAGAATTACACAGTGCAAGTTCATCCTCTACCCACAGAACTCACCCGCTTGTCGGCCAATTTGGCTGCTGGTGCCACATTTGAAGGAGAGGACACAGGAGTGGGTGAGTCTCTAACCTGAGGAGTTTTTACAGCCACCAATAAAAAGTCCTCAAGAGAATCCCCCAAAATGCTGAGTGAGACAGTGAGCAGATCAAGCTCCCTCCTTTTAAACGTGAAAAGTCCATTGCCTAACGTGGAACATCTGCAAAACTCTTTGTGGAGATTGGCACCAGAAAATTTTACCCTGCAGGTAGCTTTAGAATGGATCAAAAAGTTACACTGTCAGCCCTAAATTATATTTTTCTTCTTCCATCAGCGAAATTGCACCACAGCCATCTTCCAGGGTCACCTAAAGCATGCTGGACATTTCCTCCACGGAGAAAACTCAACAACTGCCTCGGTTGGACTCAGGATTTCTCTGCGTTGGCCAATTCTGACTCAAGAATGATAGAAAGGGCTGATCTGTTTAGAAAGCACTAAGGATTCACCACCTTACAAACAGCCTTTCCAAAGGTATTTTTAGGTAGATGACCCAAATTCCTAAGTTGCCAGATACTTGATAAAAACCAGCACTGTTGTTGATGTTGAGCTTCAGTCCAAGGCCCTTGAACTTTCCATCCAAAACACCACAGCCAGAGATGAGATTATCCCTTTGTTTTTTCCAGCAGCCTTTTTAATATTTAAAACTATCAAAAATCCCCTCCTCAGTCTTCTCCTCCTCCAGCTAAACACCTCTGGGGAGGGTAAGAAAGGCAGCAGGGACAGTCTGTACATCCACCCATCACAAACCCCTGCTTTAAACAGAAGAGGCTCAGTGAAGCACGTGAATCACAGCATCATAGAAGGGACCTCCACAGGTCATCCAGTCCGACCTCCAAGTGTCACTGGGCCCAGTACAAAGGTACCTATGCCTGAAACCAGTCAGTAATTCTATCAGCATAGGCTATTTTTTCCTCATGGTCTCTGAGTCAGTGCAAACAAAGACAAACCTGCCCTGGGCAGTGACAGAGGCTGTTGCCTGAAGGATTCCAGAAGAAAAAAAAAAAAAAAAGAAAAGAGAACCAACAAGAACAGAAATAGAAGAGGCATGTTTGAAATGGAGGAGATACTCAGAGCAACTGCAGACGACGCTCTCCTGCCACTCCATGCATTATAAATGCACTTTCTCTGCTGAAAGGATGGGGAAAGCAGCCGAAGTCCTGCTGAAATTAATGGCCTGTGTGGTTTCCTTTCATCTGGCAGGTTTCGTTTTCCTGAGATGAGTAGAAAGCAATTCATTTTTAAATGAAAGAAATAAAAAGACCGTTCTGAGTTGGGATCATAAGCTTTGAAAAAGATTTGCCCAGCACGGCCACAGCGATGACCTTTATCATTTCTTAGGTCCCTTCCATTTGTTACTTACCTGACTTTGTAGGGTCTTAAACATCCGTAGGTGTTTCTGCAGTGACCTTCCTGGCCCAAACTGTATCAGTCACCTCGACAGGGACTAATGTTTGTGAGCTACCGAGGTGAATCTTTGCTTTCAGCTTTCCTCCTCTCTCCCCAAGGAATAAACCTTCTGGGTAATTTTCATAATCATTATATTCTGCTGGAAAATTGGTATGTAAATAAAATTGCAACATGCTTCACAAAGTGTTTATTGATGGTGATGAATTTCTTGAGGAGTGTAATGCTTCCTAAACCAAATATTCCTCTTCTGTTTCTGTTGTTCATTCTCATTCTGAGACTGCAGAAGAACCTTCCTCAGGATGGAAGCTCCAAGCCTAAGCCAGCTCCTTGAGCAGACCCTGCTCCTCACTCTGAACCTCCCCTTCTCCCATGAAACCATGCCCCAGAAACCATCCTCCCCATCTCCCCAGAGTCTGATGTCACTGGGTCCACCTGTATCCCTCTCAGACCATGAACTGGTCTCACAACTGGTCTGCTCCCACCTCACTCTGCTCTACATCCTCATTTTGACTATCGCAGACCCCATTGCTCCAGGTTGCCTCCTGCCACACAGCTCACACCAGCACCACCAAGAGTTTCTCGGTCCATTTTAGACACATCAGATGCTTCTTCCAGAGCACCCTGAGCAACATTGAAATAAGATGTCACTTCTGCTGGATTTTATTTCTTTGTCAGAAATCGATCCTCTCTTTCCTTCCCCTCGCTGTTCTTAACAGAGCTTGAAATTACTGCACTTCTCTGCCGTCTGTCGGAGTTCTCCTCCCCTCTCCATGCCATGCTGCAGCTGCAGAGGGACAAGATCTCCTCCTGCTTCCTTGGAGTGCCCAGCTCCAGGCTCTCCATGCACTGGGACAAGATCTCCTCCTGCTTCCTTGGAGCGCCCAGCACCAGGCTCTCCATGCACTGGGACAAGATCTCCTCCTGCTTCCTTGGAGTGCCCAGCACAGGGCTCTCCATTCATTTTGCTTCTCTCAGCACCTGGAGGACACCTCACCCTGCCCGTGGTATGGAGGATCCTATGACCTGGAGCTTCCAGACCAGCTGAGATGTGTCTTGAGCGTATCTTCTTTGCTCTAAAATCCCTCAAGGACAGCAAGACTGCTTCCTTGCCAACAAACAGCATGCTCCTTGGTCTCTCCTATGGCCTCAAGCTGATTGTTCTACCCAGAGGGAAAAATGGCTTTGGACAGTGCCAAAAACTCCTCCAGAATCACCCCTCATCACTCAGACTCTAGCACACAGGACGCACGTGATCCAACAAAGGGACCATCACTGGGGTGCACCTTGTCACAGGCACTGAACCTGCCCAAGGGAACACCAGCCCCAAGCTTTTTCTGCACACCCAGCTGAGCAGGGATCCCTGAGACTAAATAAACTAAATGCAGAAGAGCAAAGGTCAGTGATGGGAGAACATCTGAGTAGAGCTCCCCAGGAGCTGCTGGAGCCTATCAGAATAATGCCAAAAAATTGTCCTTTTCCCCGCAGGAATGACTCTTCACACAGTCAAGGATTCTCAGACTGGTGAAATGAAGCATTTCAGCTCAGGGTTTGGTGTCCTGGGACTCAGAGTTTTCTGCAGCCCGGGGAGCAGGAGGTGTGCTGCAGGGACCATGCCTCACATCGTCCTTCCCTCGTGGAGGGTGTTTGCCTTGCCTGCCATTCTCCCGTGCCTCTTGCCCTGCCACCAGCAGGAACATTTCTTACATGTTTGTGACAGACAAGCTCCTTTCCACCTCTCCCCACTTCCTTTTTCCCCTTTGCAATCTATTTTCCTTTGCTGGGCTGCAGCTGAGAATTTAAAGCACTGACATTTTTCTGTTTCTTTGAGTTTACTGTTCCAATCTGTTTACACTTCTTGTTGAACATAATGGCTTGAGAGATTAGAAGAGGAGTTAATCAGACATAGGTCCCCAGAAAACCCTGCTGAGATGCTCCAGTGAGTTCGTTGAGTTTGAAGTAAAGATTTGAAAGGACCACACCAAGCTGTTTGCTCCAAATGTGTTTGTGGTGCTGAGTTCACATCAAAGCAAGAACATCTGAATCTGCTGGATGCGCCCAGCGGGGGCCATGTGAGCGCAGTGGGGAAGGGACGATCCACAGAACCTGCCTCAGAAATACCTGCAGGATGGATGGACAGGTTCAAACATCTTCATCAAAACACAGAACAGACTGAGGGGTGTAAAGAGGGCACAGAGGCAGCTGGGATCTGAGGAGAACGGAGAGGTTACAGCTGTAACCACATCATGTCACCCGGGATGTGTAACAGGCTGCGCTGTATTAATTTGCAGGATGAATGGAAAAGCCACAAACCCCTTAAAATTCCTCCTCTATACTCCCCGACTTAGCCTGTCCCTGAAAAACACGACTTTGACAGCTACCCTAAGTTTATTAGTCTATTAGGAGACAGGCCACCACTCAAGCCATGCAAGTCACCCCCCTGGGCTTTAGCTAAAAATCATTGCTTGCTTTAGACACTTTTTATGCCAACTTTCTTCTTGGCTTCAAGAAGTGTGCTCTAGCAGCAAGCTGAAAGCAAGCATTCACAAACTCATCCCACCCTCAAGCAAAGAGCCACTAGCTGGAGATGGCCAAAAAAAGTAAATTTATAAGAATTTTTTTCTTTTTTTTTTCCTTTTGCTTGTTGATTTTAGTCCAAATTGAACTGAAACCAATACTACTATTTTAAATTTATCACAGAGTAAAAACTCCTGTGGTTTTGCAGCTGCTCCTGTGAAACTACCGTCCCCATCAGCTTTGCTGAGGATAGAAATGGGAAAGGCTGTGAACGGCTCTGAAACGCTGCTGGGGAAGATCCTGCATGCTCCCCAAACCCTGGTCCTGCCACAGACCTGCCTCACCCAGTGGCTACCAGCCCACAGCTCCCAGTGCTCCTGGCCCTTGAGTTAACTGGGAAGAAAATTCAACAGGATGCAGCCTTGGGCTTGGCCAAACCAACACGGAGCTCGGAAGTGCTAAGTGAGATAATTGGTGCTTCATCAAATGGTGTTTTTCATGAGGATACTTGGGCTTCACTGGGAAGTTTTTGCCTGGCTCTGTCTAACACGAGCCCTGCCACTACCAGCTGGGATGAGACTAAATGGGGCTTTTACAAGCAGCCCAAAGCACCTCGTTATGAGAATGATTGGAGGGAGATCAGAAAAATGGGAAGCAAAAAATAATTAAAGCATTGGTGGGACTGAGTTAGAAGAGAAGATGAAAAGAGTGGAAAACTTACAGTGTGGCTAAGCAGAGAGCAGTTTGGAAAGGTGAGAAGAGAGAAATCTGTTTTTGATGGCTGTGAGGACACAGAAGGGAAGAGTGATTTGGAGGATGCTCTGGATCCTCAGGGTATCCAGGAAGGAAGGGCATTTGGAAATGGGGGGGCAGAAGGTCAACTAATAAGCAGCTCTGGAATGTATAGACACAGGCAGCACCTCTACCTCTCAATGCATCTTGGGAGATGCAGCAGCATCCATCTGCTCATCCATCTATCCATCTATCCATCCCCCCATCCATCCCCCCATCCATCCATCTATCCATCCACCTATCCATCCATCCACCTATCCACCCATCCATCCCCCCATCCATCCATCCATCCATCCTTCCATCACTGGAAGGATTGCTACCGCAACAGCTCTTTCTAATGGCTTCAGATTTAAACAGTTATGAAGCAACTCATTAATGGGTCTGGTTTAAACCTGCCTGGCTTGCAGTTCCCAGTGCTGCAGGGATCTTGCAATGGCTTGATTCACCCCCGTGCTGCACCCTGGTCCCCACACGTCATTTCCAGGTCCACCTTAAGGCTCCACCACCTCCCACTTGTCCATAATAATTTCCTGATATTTCCTAGTTAAATGTCAAGCTTGATTTTCCACTCGACAGTAAATAAACATACGTCAGGTCACTTGTACCTTGACTGTCACCCGTGGGCAGCATAAACAGATGTGCTGGAGAAGCCATGTGTCCTGCTCCTCCTCCCAACAGGGCTGCACCTCCTCTGCTCATTAAACTGCAGCAGATCCAGACACAGAGAGTGTGTTCATCATTAGAGAGAAACAGCCGCTCTTCTTTGGGTTGGTTTTCTAAGGGATCTGCTTGGGGACCTGTCTAATGAGGAGCTCGTTGGCAGGGCAGGTAGAGAGTGAAAGGCAATGAGGCAAAGAGAGAAAAAGAGAAGGCTCAGTAAGCCTCATCCTCACTGCACCAGAGCGGTGATGTCCCCTCACACCTGACACGGAACAACAGTCACAGGAGGTCACAACCTGTCTGGCTTAACTGGCCCCACTACTGTGGTGTCTGAGCATCTCCTGATCCTGCAGAATGTCCTCGCACAGGGTCCTGGGGAAGGGGATCCCAATTCCAGGGATGAGGCATCCACAGCTTCTCTGGGCAACCCATTCCAGTGTCTCTCCACCTTCACAGTAATGAACTTATTCCTAAAGTCCAGTCTGAATCTACCCTGCTCCAGTTTAAAACCATTGCCCCTGGTCCTATCACCACATGCCCTTATAAACAGCCCCCCCAACTTTCCTGTCAGCCCCCCTCAGATACTAGAGGCCACTATGTCTCCTGGAGCCTTCTCTTCTTCAGGCTGAACAAGCCCAACTCTCTCACCCTGGCCTCAAAGCAGAGGTGCTCCAGGACTCTGATCATTTTTGTGGCCTCCTCTGGACCTGCTCAAACACATTCATGTCCTTCTTGTGTTGAGGGCTCCAGAGCTGGACACAGCGCTCCAGGGGTGGTCTCACCAGAGCAGAGCAGAAGGGCAGAATCCCCTCCCCTGACCTGCTGGCCATGCCTCTTTTGAAGCAGCCCAGGACACGGCTGGGGCTTTTTGAGCTGCCAAAATACTAAACAAATTTAAAAATCCCAACCACTGCCATCTCTTCCCCTTGCCTCCCAAGGTCCTGCTTCACACCAAGGTGCCGCTAGATACCTTTGGTCATTTGTAGCTAAACCCAGTACTTAGAAAGAGGAAGCTGGTGCCTGATGATCTGAAGCAATGTCAGCAACTCCCACGAGCCGAAGTTCACACCACGTGCAAGAGGAAGGCTGCAGAACGAGCAGTGCTAACAAAGAAATTGGATTGAGGCATCACACTGTAAAACTTAATCTCCCATATAGAGACTTAGTCTACCATAAAGGAAACAGTGCTGGAGGATGTAAGAAAAACACGAGACCCTAGGGATGATTTAATGTCCTAAAGACATAAAGACATAAGCCACAGCGATGCAAAAATGAGCTCGGTAACACCGAGGCGATTACATTTCAATTGGTTACGTGTACTCTACATAAACCACAATCAAAACACTTGTTTTTAGGGGATGTAAATGACTTCCTCAGGCTGAGCAGAAGCAGCGTCGCTCATCTCAAATCTTAAATATCATTTTAGGCTTTCAACTTGAGTGATGCTACTTCCATCCTGCCCAACTGCCATGGAAAGGACCGTGCCAGCTTCGTTCCGGCGGTGTTAGTGTGAGACCTGGCAGCTCCATCAGGAAAAGCACATTCCTTTTCTGTTATAGACTCTGTGAGTGGATTGAACGAAGCCATTTAAGCCCTGGCTGCACGTTTATGGGCTTTGCTGAGTAACTCCTGGCTGTCCTGCCTGGAGGTGGGTCTTGTGTGGATTATCCCACCCATCTGGAAGGTTTCTCCAGGCTCTGAGACAACCAGACCCAAGACTGAATTTCTGAGATGAGCAAGTCGCTCATTTAGTGACTTCAAACCATCAGCCAGTGACATTCCCAGGGCATAATTCACAAGATGTGCCCCGATTGTGTTTTTGTGCACCCCTTTAAACAGTGGTACCTGGCCTTCTGGGTTTTGGGTGGGGAAGGTTTCCTCAAGAAAGACAGGAGATGGAGTCTCCATGGAGGTCATCCAAGCAAGGAGAGCAAATCCTCTCCCCTTTATTCCTCCTCTCCTTGATCAGCCCATATCTAAAATGATAACCCCTCCCACCCTGAAATGATAAACCAGTGAACATTTCTGAGCCCTCTTGCTGGGAGCACTGAGGAGAACTGCACCTATTGCTGTGACCTGGGAGGGTTCTGCAATGAAACAGTATTTCAGAAAAAAAAAACCCAACCCTTCTTTTTCTACTTTGGGAAGATCTAATGAGAATGAGTCACCCCTGGAAAGGGAAATAATCTGTTGTCAAAACAGGGCACTTAATTTCCAGTTTCTTGTTTGATTTAATTCCGGTTCTACGCTATTGTTTTAATGTAACACAGTGAGGTGTAATAAGAATTTAAATAATATAAACCAGGATGCATATTTGATAGGTGTTTAATATTCATATATTACATTTGCTTTTTCAAATCATCCTGCTTTGGTCTCACAAAATGAAGCGTTTCCAGAAGGGGGTTCTGAAGTTTCCAAAATGAAATTTCCGCTTGGTGAAATATTTCTAAATTTCCCCTTTCATCCTGATGTGACGAGAAAATGTATTTCAAAAGGTTCAACCTCCCCAAAGACAGGAGATGGATTTTGTCTCTCGTTTCCTGACACTGCCCTTTGCCAGCAGGCTTGGAGAGAGGCTGGTTTCTGTATGGTCAAGGCTCCAAGAAGACCTTGGGAGGGCTCAGCCAGAGCTGCGAGGGATGGTTAATTTATTTGGTTATTTAACTGCCCCAGATGCCAGTGGGAGAGGGGTGTCTGAGCACCCCCATGGCCACAGCAGTATGAAAGCACTGATCCCTTCGTTTCTACCTTCTAGTGAGGCACTATGTTCACTTTTTAGCTCCTCAACCTTCCCACATGATCAAAGCTCTCTGAGAGACCACAAATCCAGCAACATTTTGAGCCCTGTTAGCACAGGACAAGAAGGTCAGAGCCGACTCCATCGGTCTGCGGAGTGCGGAGCTTCTGCTCCTGTGGCTGCTGGGAAGCAGGATGAGTTTGCAACCTCTTGCTGCTCAGCACGGAGCTCTGCCACCCTCTGCCGGGGACCAGGTCAGAGAAGGCCATGAAGATGCTCCAAGGGCTGAAAACCCTCTGCTGGGAGGGCCAGGCTTGGAGAGTTGGGCTTGTTCAGCTTGGAGAGGAGAAGGCTCTGGGGAAACCTTCTGGGGACCTTTCAGGACTGGAAGGGGCCTGGCAGAAAGCTGGGGACAGACTTTTGAGCAGAGCCTGATGGGACAGCACAAGGGGGGACGGTTGAAACTAAAAGAGGGAGATCGAGAGTGGAGAGAAGGGAGAGATTTTTGCCCCTGAGGGTGGGGAGAGCCTGGCCCCAGCTTCCCAGAGAGGTGGTGGCTGCCCCAGCCCTGGCACCATTGCAGGGGAGGTTGGCCGGGGCTCTGAGCACCCTGCTCTGGTTGCAGATGGCCCTGCTCTCTGCAGGGGGTTGGACTGGATGACCTTGAAAGGTCCCTTCCCACCCAAACCATTCTATGATTCTATGAGATCTGGGTCCCAGCCACCCTGAGGCCAGCAGCTCTTTGAGCACAGCATCGCATCCTCCTCTCCCCAACCAGCTGGAGATGACCTGGTGTCATTCAGTCCCATCTCAGGCTATGTCCTCCCCAGGTACCACCTTTTGCTTCCCCACTCTGGCTCTGCATGGCCAGGCTTGGGCTTGCCTCACCAGAATGGTGCCAGTTCTGGTTTTGGAGCTGGTTTGTGCCACAGCTGCACGGAGGAAGGACAACCCCACCCCATGAATATCTGTGCCAAAAGCAGCTGAACCACCACGACCTTGGAGCTCAGGGCTCAGTGGCAATGGCCAGTGCAGGAGGTGCAACCTCAACACCCTTGAGCAAGTGGGTGCGTGGGGACAGCACGGCACAGAGCACCCACAATGCCCTTAACTCTGCCCCTCAGCGGCACCGACCCCCTTTGCTTTGCTGCCCCTTCCCTGCCTTTCTTCCCCTGCACTCGCTGTCTGGAGCCAGTGCTGTTACGAGTCACTCAGATGTATTTATTTCATCTGCTGGAACTGGCTTTAGCCAGAGGAAGAACAGAGATGGGGCTGAGGGGTGAGTGGCACTGGGTGTCTCTCTGCTGTTGCCGTCCCTAAATTCAACAGCCTCAGCATCCACCTCTGTGTGCTGCTCCCAAAGGCATGGAAAAGAGAGAACCCCTTGAGCAAAGAGGAAAGCTGGAAGAAAAAGAATAATTAACCCTCCCCAGGGAGGTTGGCCTGTGCCCCACAAACCCAAAGGGTCAGCAGAGACCCCAGGGAGTGGATGGGGCAGGGACAGGCAGCAGGAGCTCCAACCTCTGCTCGTGGCACAAACAGTTCCTGAAGAACTGCACAGCAACAAAACCACTTTCAGAGTCAGCAGAATGACCCAAACCTCGTCCCACCCATCTGCCCTTCCTTACATAACCCCAACCCCTTCAGACACTGTGTGCACCAGTCAGCCACCAGCAGCACTACAAATGGGGACAGGAACCAGCTGCCAGCCCTGGCCACCGAGGCCCCGCGCACACAGAGCAGGCGACGACTCCCTTCTGACGCCAGCAAAAACCTGCTGCTGCACATCTCTGCCTGGGGAGAACTCTTCCCTTCAAGCCCTTGCTTTCTGGAGGATTTTGGTTTCAAAACAAAGTGCAATAAGCTTAAACTTCTGCAAGATTAGCCAGGCTCTGGCTCAACCATGAAGGGATTGGTGGCACTCTGGGAAGTTCATGGAGGTTAAAATCACAGCAAACCTCCTGCTCTTGCCTACTCCAGGACCAGGCTTTTGCTCCCAGTGGGTCACATCCATCACACACAGAATCACAGAATGCTGGGATTGGAAGGGACCTCTGGAGATCATTGAGTCCAACCCCCCTGCCAGAGCAGGGTCACCCAGGGCAGCCCACACAGG
>JANHGN010022462.1:1255-30765 GCA_024605025.1 Megaceryle maxima | reverse complement strand
AATGAAATCCAGGTGTTGGATTTGCAGTTTGCCCCCGGTGACCCCTCCATTATAATTTAAAATAAAGAAAAAAAAAAAAAAAAAAAAAAAAAAAAAAAAAAGATGTTATGGTTCATTTAGTTAAAACCATCTCCCAGCCTTTATTTCCAGGAGGAAATTCAACTTCATCCTTCTTTTTCCCCAAGGCACAGGAGCACGGCTGCAAATAGCAGCTCCCCTGGAAGAACAATTCCCTGCGTTAAACGGAAAGGCAGCTGTATTTTCTGAACCCCGTTTGGACAATTCCACAGGCACGTGTTTCTGGAGTAACTTCATTTGTTTGTTTTAAACCTCTCCGAGGTGATATCCATCATATTCCCCTCGCTCTCCGGGGCTGGGGGTGTTTTCCTCGGCTGACCTTCGGCCGCTGGGTTTTAAAGCTACTTTAAGGCTGATGTTGCCGTGCTCGGTAAAGTCCTAATTTGTCTTATTTGCATCCAGTGGGAGCCCTCCTGTGAAAGCGTGGTGTTGGTTTTGGGGTTGGTTTTTTTTTAGTTGGTTGGTTTTTTTGCCGTGATGCTTCACCGGTTTTATTCAAAGAAATTACAGCTGCACCAGAAGCCGTCCTGAGCGGCCACCGGAAAGGCCGGGGGCACGGAGGGAGACTTCGGGAAGGGCAGCGATCTCCTGAAAGAGCGGAACTCGCACAACCTGCTGGAGCTGGAGTCCCGAGGACCCGCTATTGTCACCAACCCGCTCAGGAGAGGTGATGCGGGCGCTGCAGCCCCGGGGAGGCACCGGAACCTCCCGGGCCCCACAACCCCGGGGAGGTACCAAAGGGGTCCCGGACTCCGCGGCGCTGGGGGCGAGAGGCTGGGCGGGGGGACAAGGCGGCCCCGCAGCCTCCCCTCCCTGCTCCGGGCCGCGGCCTCGCTTCTCCACCCGCCGTGCCAGGGCCCCGAGCCGCTCCCCTCGGCCCGGGGCGGCCTCAGCCCCGGGCTCGGCCCGTCCTGACGGGCTCCGGCGCCGAAGACCGGCCCGGTTGCAGCCGCTCCCCGCCGAGGCGGCCCCCGAGGAAGCCCCGGCCCGCCCCGCCCCGGCCCCGCTCACCCGTCGACGCCATTTTCTCGCCTTCCTCCTCCGCGCTCCCAACGTCCGGCCGTCGCCGCCGTCCCGCACTGCGCGTGCGCCGCCCGGCCCCGCGGGCCGTACCACGGCGACGGCGGGGGGGGACTCGCTGGCGGAGGAGCACCGGGGACTGGCCCCGCCCCGCTCCGCCGCCCTCCCGGCGATCCCAGCCTTTCGAAGGGCACGGAAAGGGCGGTAGAAGGCGGAGGCTCCGCTCGGCAGGGCGGTTTTTTGGCGGAGTTGGGCGCTCTCCCCCCCCCGATCCCCCCTCGGCGCCGGGCGATGGTACAGCCCGCGGCCGTTAGGGACCGTCGCGCAACGGCCGCTCGGGAGGAGGGGAGGCGGAGCGATGTTGCGACTGCGTGACGTCATCGCTGGGCGTCACGCGGCGGCACGGATAGCGCACGGGCTCGCTGCTGACGTCACACGGCCGGCTGTGCCCGACGGTCGGCTGGGTGCCGTTGTGGGACGTCACCGGAAGTGACGCCACAGGCTGCGCGTGACGTCAGACGTCACGCACTCGCAAGTGACACCGCGCGTCGGGCGTCTGCGGGACCTGGGTGGTCCCGTCCCCTCCCCCCCCCCCCACTCCGCGAGAGCCCTGCCCGGCGCCACGCGCTGCCCACGCAGCCTCCTGTGTGAGCGGGACGGGGGTGACGTCACGTGTGATGTGTGATATCACGCGTGACGCCGCCCTCACCAGCAAGTGCGGCGAGGTGGGGCTGCAGGTGCATGGCAGGGACAGCCCCGGCTGGCACCACACGCGGGGGTGTCCCGTGGGTGCTGTGACACGGGTGGGTGTCCCGGGGGTGGTTCAGTGTGGGTGGGTGTCCCGTGGGTGCTGTGACACGGGTGGGTGTCCCGGGGGTGGCTCGGTGTGGGTGGGTGTCCCGTGGGTGCTGTGACACGGGTGGGTGTCCCGGGGGTGGCACAGCACAGTCCCCGTGCGGGTCCCTGTTGCCCGCCCCCCCCCCGGCAGCACCGGGAGTCCACCCTGTGGAGCCCACCCCGCCCCCACATCCCCTCCCAGCCGCACCCACGGGTGCCCCCGTCACGGGTGGCGGGGGGAGGGGGGGGATGTCCCCAGGGTGCCGCAGGACGCCGGTTCACGAGACGTTTAATGACCTGGGGAGTCCAAGAAGCGTCGGGCGGAAGCGCGCGGTTCAGGGGGGTCCTCCCCCCCCCCCCCCCCCAACCCCCTTCCCCCCCGGTCTCTCCTTTTTTTAGTTTTGTGATTCATGGTTAGATTACCTCTGAGTTTTTTGTAGCAGTTTTTGTCCTTAAATCTTTCATCCATCTTCACTTTTGTCCCTGCGTACTGGATTAAGAAAATATTTTAATAATTGGTACCATCCACTGCCTTGTTTGTGGGATGTTGAAAACCTTCTCTGTGTCAGCCTGTTTCTGACATGGGTCAGATAGTTGTATATGAAGGTATTCAGAATCATTTATCCACTACTCAGATCAGTGAATGACCTTTTTATTTTGTTTCTGGTTTATGAAGTGTCTTTACTTGCATGATGACAAATGCTGTTAAAGGCAGTTGAAAGCCTGTGATTTTAACTTTTTTTTTTTTTTTTTTTTTCCGGTGATATTAATGACTTCACACATCTGATAAGTACAGTTTATTGCATTTATCTGTTAAAGTAGTGTAAGAAACTTGTAAAACAAATATCCTGAGTGCTGGTCCAGCCCATATCAGTAGTATCACCCTAAAGCACTGTGTATCTGTGGCACAGAGTTTCTTAAGGCTGACGGTTCCCGTGTGCTTTTTTCTTCAGTATCCTCTAGATGTCAACCTTGCTGAACCCACTGCTACTGATAGAAACCATCAGCTGAGGGAACTGCACATTATTGCAAGAGATTATGTGCTGCCCAGTACACAAACAGCATTCTTCATCCCCTGATGCCAGTGCTATCTAGTCAAATGTTACTGAGCATTGTTTTAATGTTCATTTCACCACGTTACTTCAAGCTGAGTTGCCGTTTTGGGAAGGGACCTGTGTTACCAGCTAGGATCTGAGGGAAAGGCACGGTTCCCTAGGGGCACGTGTGGTTCAGCTGTAACCAAATGCTGACAGCACCTGGTTTTTGTTTTGCCAGTGTCCACTTGTACTACTTGTTTCCCACTCTGGAGGAAGGAGGATTAGCTACGTACCGCACTGCCATCGTACAGAACCAACACCTGGCCATGTTGGCTAAGGTACAGTTGTATATGTCTCTGTATTTGACACCCTTAGGTAGGATACTGTTAGTGCATGGATTGCTTCTTGAAGGATCTGCTTGCTTTGAACATCAGCGTCTTGACTGTGTTTTGTGTAAAAGATTTGGGATATGGGATCTCTTCAGTTTGAAAGTACATTTTAAAGATGATTTAGGACTTAGTGTTTTCTCCCAAGCATGTTTTGAGGAGGAGTAATTTTTGCAGGCAGAAGGGTAAGTTTGTAGATGCTTATATTGAAGGTGTCTGTATTTACCTTTAAATTGGACATGTAATGAAGCTGAGAGTAGAAGTTTGGTGAAGAAAAGGAAACATGCTGGCTGTTTATAAAAGGACTTCCTGATAGAATACATAGGGAGAACATGACAGCAGATGGTAGAGAAAGTGGGGAAAAATTCATTTTGTCTGCTCCCCAACGGACACAGTCATTTTCAGATCCACTGTGAACTGTGAAAGGAGAGATACATTAGAAAGAATTTTGGAGACAAGTATTATTTTCTCATGGGGGAACAAAAAGATGCCTCTGAATTTTATTTAATTCTGTGAATGACAGAGCTTGTTATGTTTCTGCATGTTAGTGGAAGATGCGAATCTGATATAGAAAGTTGATTAAGTCTTTATTTGTAGATAATTTGATATTCTCTTGTTCATATGTGATTTTGGTAGCATGTTTTTTTAAAAAACAGTCTGTGACTTACTGATAGAAATGATTAATCTTAGCACACGCATGTCCACTGTGCACTGCTGATACTTTCTCAGGCGCTCCTTTAATATTCTTTGTTCATATTCATGCAGTAATTTCAACAAGCATATCCAATCTTGAGATTTTGGCAAAAGCTGCATGATTTCCAATGTGAGACTTCTGCTCAGTTCTCAGGAGAAGCATAGGGAAGTGAGTGAACATAAGCACTTTGCTCCAAGGCTTTCTGTAATCATTCAGATAAGCATGAATTCATTGAAAAGTTTCAAATCAGGGTTTTATTTACAAATATGGTATTGAACTGCCTGACATTTTAATTCAGGTTACTGTTTTAAAAACTGCATTAGGAAAGCTCCTATATTCTTAAAGTCTGTTCACAGCCTTCATAGTTGTACAAGGAGAAATTCTGACATCTTTTATGTCAACATTTTTTTAAATGGTATTTATTTATATTAGATACAACTGTAAATATTAGATATCTGTACACTCCTCATTTCTCAGTATTGTGTATATGATGTTCCTGGTTTATTCCCCTTAATTAGCTCCTGCAGTGTCATTTTGCATTCAGTTGATTTACTCAATATAATTCTCAGCTCCTCAACTTCTCTTATGCATGTGGAATATTGTTTTAATTGAGGATCAAATTATAAAGTTCTGTAGCTTCTAAGGGACATTGTAGCAGAAATTTTAAAAATAATCTGAAATGTGTTATGATCAAAAAGTGAGAAACGAAACACATACAAAAAAACCCCCATGAATGCAAGCTTTGAAAGTGGAGATAAGCCATTAGAGGTGGGAGAGACACACCCAAAAAAACAGCTGTTAATGTGAACAAATGACAATAATCTTTAAAAAGCTTAAATTCAATATAAAACAATTAATGTTCCACTTCTGTATCGACTCTTAATGAGTGCTCCCTGCACTTTATATAGTGTGACAGAACATGGTAAGTGGTAATTCCCTGTATTCTGGAACAGTAAATGAGATCTCATTCACTAAAAATGGAAGACTCCTTTTTTTCCTCATTGAAAGGTTTCTAAACTACACACCACAAACAAGTTAGTCTTATATGTAATCAAGAAGGACGAAGTTGAAAATTAACAAGAAATTGGTCAGTACAAACTTACATTCAGTTGAGAAGAACCTATTCACATACAAACTTTGCAAGAAGCACAAATCTCTCCTTTAAAAAATCTAAGTAATGATTTTGTGTCAAAAAGATTAATATTGTAAAGAGAATCTAATAGCTCTTGCCTGCATTTCTATAGCAAAATTATCATATATTATATAAAATATCTGCCTCACTACCTGAGATTGACTGGCAAGCAGAACCATGGTTTGGGCAACAGCTGAATGTTAACAATGCATTTTTGAAAGGAGAAAGCAAGGTAGGTGGCACTGCGGATTAAAATATCCATCTTTTCTGCTTGCAGTGCCCAGAGGCTTATTTATTACTGCCACTTGTTGACACTCTTAGAGGAAAAAAGCCAGATTGTGTCTAATAGAGTCCCTGTTCTTCACTGTTCTACTTCTTGTAGGAAACCCCTTTTTCCTCAGTGTTAACTCCTCTGACTTTGAATGTCCCCTTGGCATTTCTGAAGATAAATCACGTGAGGGCAGACTACCAGTAAAAAATGACACTACCAGTAAAAAATGACATCCAGACAGTAACAGGCTGTTTTTCTGTCACAGCCTCAGCCCTCCTCTTGAGCTCATTCCTAAATCTCACGAGTAACATGTTTTGATCTGGCTTCACTTGACAGTTTGGTTTGCTAATTCCTAAATTTCCCATGTTGTCACACCATTGTTGCTTGTCTGACAAAGGAATATGAAGTCTTCTAATTTTAACCAATGTCTAAACTGAAAGTATAGAGAAAAGCTTTAACGTTCCCTCAAACCCAGTTGCTGCATAGTAAGAGTGTAATTGAACTTTAGTTACTAGAACTGGCACTCTTGTACTTCTAAAGCCATGTTTTTAACTCTCTCTACATATTCTGCAGAAGCTGGAACTAGATCGATTTATGCTTTATGCCCATGGTCCAGACCTTTGCAGGGAATCAGATCTCCGCCATGCCATGGCCAACTGCTTTGAAGCCCTAATAGGTAAAGCATGAGTACTTACGTGTGCAGACTGTTGTGTTTTACTATGTCTACGTGCCATGTGACCGTGATGGAGGAGATGTGGGTCTGTGTTTAGTAGAGTTAGTAAGGATAGGTAAAGCTTCTTAAATCTTCATCTCTTGCCATCTCCCACACATATGCTGCATGTATAGCATGATGAGTGTGGAGTATTACAATAAAATTTTCACCTACAGTATCCTGCCTTCCACGCACTGAAGATGCATCCATTTCATACTGTTGTGGTGCAGCACTTCTGTCCATCACCACAGAACTCCACCTCTCAGGCACCACTTTGGCCTGCCACCTGCAGTCACCTGGGGGCTGTGGTTAGTCACTGTGGCCTGGCAGGAAAAATGCAGCTTCACTGCTTCCAGCAGTACTTGTGCAAACCTGCAAGATGTGAAGTTGCTCTTTAGCCTGAATTTTAAACTCTGCAGCTTGCTTTCTGAATGCACCAGGCATTCTCAACCAAGCTACCAGCTTGTTCCCCTTGTGCCCTAAGCTTTTCCTGTGAATTAATTGTGACATTTGCCAAGTAAATATTTTTTGTTTTTTGCATTTTCCTTACAAATGAAAATCATGGCGGTATGCCATGGCTCGTGTAATAAAGCCACCAAAATCCTCTAGCTGAGGATGAAGGAGAGTTGTGTTAAATTTGCTGTTGGGCACTAAGACACTGATTAGTTCCTGGCTGCACTAGTAGATAAATTTATGCTGGAGAAGAAATAAGGACTGCCTGACTACATTACCAAATAAGCAAGCAGTAAGGCAGAAATCTGATCCATTATATCCACAACAAGTTCCATTTAAAATTAATATTTTTATAAAACTTTAGTTGTTTTGAATATATAGAGGAAGCTAAATCTCTCTGATTTGGCTTCATATTCATCCAAATGTACTGTGCATTATATTATGCATGGGAATGGCTTAGCCTTTACATACTACACAAGCTCCTAAAGCATTTTGTCCTGCTTTGAAAAATAGACCATAGTTGGCTTAGATGTCAGCTGTTCTGTGCATTCTGCCTTGGGCCAAATTGCATTTCATTTTATCAAGAAATAAGCATTTTCTTTTTTAACTCTATTTTGCTTTCCATGAGTACTTTGATCTTTAATTTAAAAATAAAACAGTCAGAAAAGGAACACTAGATATTTATCTGTGGCTTTGTTCATATACTTTGGCTTGTCTAGGATGTTATCATGGGGACTTTGGCAAGCATTGACATTTGCTAAGAGAGCAGGCTTGCTGTTTAACCTCCTGTACAAAGTTGTTCACAAAGTTAATTGAGCAATAAGATTTTGTCATGGCCATAGATAAAATTTGGGAGCTTGTTATGGGACCATAAAAATATATGTGGGGTCTGGAGCTCCTACTTGAGAACCTTTGTAAAAGTCTGGAGCTTTTTGAAATGTTGTCCTCTCATAACGTGTCTCTGGTGAGACAATCTTACAGACCCCCAAACTGTTCTACAGAGAGTCCAAAGTAAGTAGCTGACCTGGTGAGGAGTTAAAAGGAAAGAGGTGCAGAAAGACACATCAAGGGGAACCTTTCTCTATGTTCTTCATGTAGTTGTGTATTCCCTTTGCTTTTATACAGATGTGTTTACAAGGACTAGTTTGAGGTTTGCAGATGCCCTTCTGTAAACAATATCAAAGGACAAAATGCTGATACTGAATTTATAAAATGCCTGTGCAGAAACAGAGTGTATATGGTACACACAAAAAATACAATATGTTATCACAAGTTTTCTGTGGCTTTCACTATCTACATATATGATATAGTTAGCTGATTACTGGAAGCTACTTTTAAAATTAGTTTGCTTCAAGCCTAATTTGCTTAAACTTTGCTCTTTGGATGTATTATTTTCGATCACTGATTTAATTATTTTAAGTTCTTATGTGCATTTTAGGACCATTGATTTATGTTAGTGTTTAACAAGCTTTGAATTTCTCAAAAAATGAGGTATTAATACGGAAAGCATGCTTTTAAAAAATAAACTTACTGAAGTTGAAGGTAGCAGAGATCTTTGACTTTCCTGTGCTCAGTAATTTTCTGAAGTACTAATATATTATTGGCCCCCTCTTACAGGAGCCGTTTATTTAGAAGGGAGCCTAGAAGAAGCAAAACAATTATTTGGACGTTTACTCTTCAATGACAAGGTATTTATGTATTTATATGATTTTATTTCCATTTAAAAAATAACCGAAGACACACTTTCTTGAACATTGTTTCACTTGAGAATCACAAACAGTACACCTGTTGTACTCAGTTCCCGAAAACTGAATGTAGCATAGAGTGTTTAGGACTGGTTTAGGGGAAAAAGAAAAATTGTATTTTGTCAGGTGTGCTGTTTGTTAGTTGGCTTAGGTAGGGAAGGGCAGGTGGCATGTGAAATGTGCAGACTTCCATTCCAAGTGCTGCTCTAACAACAGAGATGGGTGCTGTGGATCCAGGCAGCCTGGTCTGGGGAAATGCTGCAGATACAGAGCAACTATTCCTGTGTCATTGGTTAAATTGTCCCACCCCTATAAGTTTTAAACATATCTTTGAAAAAAATAAAGGAGATTTAATCTAGTGGTTACCCAGTTGCATGATTAAAATCTAATGATCTAATCTTGCATACTGTATATCAGATGCTGTTAGTTGGAATTTATCCCATGTAATGGCTAAGGAAACTAACCAGTATATACTTCTGGGACAATACATGCAGCAGTGGTGAGGGTATGAATTAAACAATATTTTCCTTATTGAATGTCTCTGAGTCTGAAATGACAAGGCTTATTAGAAATAAAAGCATTTTGAGGCCTATTGTAACTCAGTGTTTATTTACCACTCAGCGCCTGTAAGCGAAGGAAGCCCATAAAAAATAAAAGAAATAAGGTGTTGGGTTTTTTTTCTTCTTTTTTACTCCTTGCCTTTGGTGAAGTCAAACTTGCTACTGAAGAGTACTTGCAAATAAAGTTAGTCCTGAGGCTTAAACAAATCTTTTCCTTCCTTTAACCACTTTTTACTTGGTTCAAGGATTTTTCCACCTCTTTGACACAAGCTAATTGGGAAAACTACAGGCAGTTTGAACAGCAAATACACGATTTTAAAAATTAGTTTGCCAGCACTATTGAATTTGCAATAAGCAGAGTCAGCATCTGAAATAGTTCAGTATTTCAAGTAATGACATTTTATTTAGTACTGTGGAATTTGTTAAATGACTCCCTTGAGCATTAAAGGCATCTCTCAATGTTTGCAGGACCTGCGGGATGTATGGCTTAATTATCCACTACACCCACTCCAAGTAAGTGTATCCCTTTCTGTAATAAATTTCAGAGCTGTTTGATTTTCAGGAATGCTTTTCCATGGGTTTCCATTGTAATGACATCTCAGAAATTGTGCTAAAAAGGAGACAGAGGAGAATATGTATTTATCTTTCAGTTTGATTGTGAGATTGGGGATTTTTGAATTTTGGGGGTTTTGTTGTTGGCTTGTTGCTTGTTCATTTGTTTGTTTTATTTGTTTGTTTGGGTTTTTTTGATGTATTTTTTTGTTTGTTTTATGAAATGAAGAATAATGAGTCTACCACTCTGAGGATTAATCACTCACCTTTCCTTGCCTCATGTTTGATATATAATTCTGCTTATAGGATAAATCTAGTGAGAGTTAACATTTTCACAGCTTCTTGTTCATCTACTTGAAATTGGGGGAAAAAGGGTACAAAACAAATCTCTCTGTATATTTTGTTAACCTGAAATTAAGACTGAAACCCTAATAGTAGGAAGACACATTAGTTGAATGGAAAAAGAATGTGATTCTGTTTTTCTGTTGTGGGTTTGTTTTTTTTTTTTGGGGGGGGGGGTTGTTTTTTTTTTTTTTTTTGTCTGCTACATGAGTCTTCTGTGAGTGCTACTGTATGCCTCACATTGATAGGTTTTACTGGAACGTCAGCACACAAATCAGTAGCAGCAGCAGGAGTGCAAACATGGGATTTGACTTGTGATTACCAGGCAGTCTAATCTGGCTGCAAGTTGCCTTAGGCAACATATCAGGAGTCCACAAAACAATGTTAGGAAACACCTTCTGAACTGAATATAAATATAATTAATACAGTCACAAAAATGACATTAAAAGAAATGTCTCTTAGACTATTTCCAGTGTCAGTTTAATTCCTGATGTTAATCTGTAAAGAAGTTACTACAAGTCCAAACACAGCAAAACAAAACTCAGACAAATTGTCATTTTATAGAATGAAAAGCAAAATTTAAAGAAGCCTTATAAAGTTTGCCAGAGATTTCATGCCACTAGTAAATTTTATATACATAACCTCAGAAATCATTGTGAAAGGCATCCATGCTTCTGGCTAAATTCATTGTCTGATTTGATAACATATTGAGCATATGCAATTTGCATTAACTTCAACTATGATGAGGTGCTATAGTTTGTTATATATACTTAAAGATTTGCAAAAAATTGTTCTATGTTGTCAAATCAGTGCTTCCTGTGCCTTTACTATTAAGGAAAATTTAAAAACCTAGGTCTGTATGTGGTCATCATTAGAACGTGAACCTCAGAAAATGCAATCTTAAGGAAATGTAATAAAAAATAAAAAAATTTATCTATGTTCTTTCTTTGATTAGTTTTTCGTCAGCATAAGAAGACACAAAATATGTAAAACTTGTTTTTGTATTCCAGTACTGTCTTCAGAATGCTAGGGTGTTCTCCAAGCACCAAAGCAGTGTAGAATTCCCAATGCAAAGAGATTTGCAGATGAAAAATGAAGGATAAGAAGATTAGAACTAAAATACATGTCATTTTTGTAGAATATATAATGAAATCCCTATTAATATGTAGCCTTGACTATGAAGTTTCAGCATGGATCTCTCAGACTTTGCAGAGGATTTGAAAAATCTTTTTTTTTTCTTAGTAATTACATAAATATGCAAAGGAAATCTCTTAGTTTGGTCATGTTATCTAGCAGAAGCTTACTAAAAAGACAAAAGAAAGAAAAGTCTGGAGGAAAGCTAACAATTGCTTTTCTCCAGAATATCCACTGCAACCAGTGCTACTAAAAACATAGTGGAGGGAGTAGTTCACTGAGAACGAAATATTTGCCAGTGACCAAAGTTTATATGGGTTATTCAAGACTAAGGAGAATTGTGAGATGTGCCAAAAGAACCTGGCACATCCAGAGAAAGTAAGTTCAACAGTGGCTAAATTAAATTCCTACTCCCTTTGTGGGAAACAGCACACACTGCAGTGAGCAAATTACAGTATCCTTCATGTACTGAGGGACTCTGAATTAGACGTAGCCTCTCAGGACAAAGATCTAGGCATCACTGTAGACAGCTCAGTGAAGACGTCTACTTAAGATGTATCAGAGGTCAAAATATTGAATAATATTTCAGCTGTGTAGGGAATATTATGGAAAATATTACAATGTTACAGAAATTGATGTACATCCTTACCTTGACTGTTAACTTCCATTTTGGCCAACCCTTTTGTGAAAATTATATGGAGAGGAAAAGTGAAAGTTACACAAGGACATACATATTTTTCTCCTGTTGAGAAAGGAGAAAAGTAAGAAGAAATATAAAATTCTGAATAGTAATCAAAATCTCAACTGGATGTTTCCCTTTGTTCAATCTTAATAAAGAGATCAACTAGAAACGTACTTCTACGAAATTTATGGTTGAAATTTATTACTAAGCATCTTTTATCTCTTTCAGTTTAAGATTTGTGATCAAATTTTATTTAAATGCTACATGTCTGGGAATAAGAATTGAGCTTTTAATACTGGAAAATGCAGATAAAACTGAGAAATGACATATTTTAAAGCATGACATCATCAGCTATTGTGTCCTAGAATTACATCATTCCTGTGTGATTTTAGTCAGAGAAGAGCTGGGTATTTTTCCTAAATAACTGCTGTTATTTTTCTACTTTGAAATGCAGATGTCTTATTATTTCTTCTGTTGACAAATTCATGACATCATGCAGTTTTCATTGAGGGGAAAAAAGGCCCAAACAAACAGTTATTAAATATCTCACTATAATTTGATAAGAAACTACCAGTGTGGTAGGAAATCTCTTGCTCAAAGAAAGCTTGGATATGTTTTTCCTATTTGCAGCAATGTTTTCATAAGAACTTGAAGGTAGAGGAAATCAACGGTTGAGGATAACTTACTTAGCTTCAGTCTGTGTGCTGTGCAGGAGTACTTCTCACATTATGATGGCAGAACCTTGTCAATTCAGAATGGACTAAAAGACAAAGCTAGTAATTGAATGCTCCTGCAGAGCACTTTTTAATACTTGTTTTTTAAAAATACTTTTTAAAAACGCTGTATTACTATTAGCTGACCATAATTTCAGTTGTTTAGAACACTGTGCACACATCTCACTTGTGTTGAATGAAGACTTCAAATGGCTAGAAATGTGGTTTTGTTTGTAATGTCTGTTTGAACAAAAGACAATCATCAAAAGGTTGTTTATGTGATAGAAGAACAGAAGGAGTGAAAAGAGGAAAAGGCCCAGGACCTACCTTTCCACCTTCCTTGGGTTTCTTTGTTTCTTTTTTTTTTCTCCATGTTTCTCCCTCCTATTTTCTTCAGATAGAAATGTTATTCTACAAAGATGAAGACTCTTTGATTCTTTCAGTACTTCTGCATACAATACTAATCTTTTTTACTATTTTTTTTTTCTCACTTTCTTGTTCTTTGTTACTAAAGGATTAATAGTGCTACTTCTACTCTTCATCTTCACTTTGGGAAAAATATCGCAACTCAGCCTTAAAGCAATGTTTTAAAAGAATAAAATGTAAGTGTTATGTAATTTATAATGTCTCCATTATAAATTTCTAGCAGAAATATTCTTTATCCCATTCAAATACTAATAAGAGGGATAAGTAAAGGTGAATAGTCCTGAACACTAACCATTTTAACAATATAAAATAAAAACATTTTGCCAGACTTCTTCCTTAAAATATTATGCTTTGAGTTAGCTAAGTTTTACTGAACTTCAAAAAAAAATGTTGAAAGGGCTAGAAATGAAGGAATGAGTTGTCTGTTAAGTATCGGTAGACAGTCATAGGTTTCTGTGCATAAGGAGTATCAGAAAAACATAGGAGAACTCTTACAGGTGTGCTCTCACTTGCCTGGTAAGCTTTCAACTGATAAAGAAGTTAAAATGTCATAGGTTGATCATTATATAGTTTTTGATAACTCTCTTGAAGTAGTTCTTAAATATCGGGAAGTAAAAGTAGTACAACAATTCCATTGACAGCAGAAGACTAAATTATTTTAGTCTCATTTCTAAAGTCTTTTATGGCTATTGTATAAAAATTGGACAAGAATTATCAAATCAGTTACATAACTTTATGAATATTTGAATCCATCTCTTTTCCTACTGCTATAAAAAAATAAATGTAGATAAGGGGTAAAGTAGAATTTAGACACCATCTGCATAGTAATGACTCCCTTTTTCTCATTCTAAAATCTGTTATTTAAATTTCACCAATAAACGTGTGAAAATTATTGTATATAGTCTTAATTTGAGTAAGCAAGATTCTCTGCATAATCAAGTTAGATGCCTTACTGAAGTGGAAAACTCTTAGATTCTCTTAAATAAAACAAATAAAAAAATAAATTTAAAAAAAAAAAAAGGGGTTTTCTTTGTAAACCCATATTGACTAACACCAGCTATGTTATCTTCCTTCTCATCTTTGATAATCCCTGGAAAACTTCAGTGCTTTACCTGGCACTGTTGACAGGTCACAGACCTATACTTGCAGAACTCTAACTGATTCTTTCACATATTGACATGATATCTCTCTGACTGTGGACTCTAAAAAGTTGAGCCAAATCAATTTCAAAACACATTGAAAAATATTCTGTTATTTTCATCCACACAACGCACCATTTAATTCTTTCAAAGCTCTTTTGCTTCATCTTATGTTCTGATTTTAAAATGATGGGTTTAAGAACTGTGTTAAATATTATCTCTAGTTACTGATGACAGGGAAGAGATTTCATTACCATCATCATGTATATCATGAGCTTTCTGTCTAAATAAAAAATGAAACTACTGAATAATTCTGACATTTGTATTTGTTATATTCAACTCTGATGGCCATAGTTTTTTCCTTTGTATATTTTCCTCTTATCTTTTTAGTAACCCGTGTTCCATTTCATTATATTTTTTCCTAAATATCACTAACAGTTTCAGTTTAATTTCAATTCCCTAATGTGTTCCTCTTGTCACTGGTTTCGATTTCATGATGTGTTTGTTCTTAAGGAAGCAAAATATGTATATTTCTCTTTTGAACTTCAGATTTAGCACATGAAAATTAAATAGTCTAGCAATCTGCAGTCATGCAGTCTGTGCTTTACAACTTATATGGCATGGTGAATGAATGATCATCTACCTACCTATGAGGTCGTTTTTAGGAGACTAATTTATACTTAGAACTTGTATTGTTTTAGAAAGAATTTCACAGAGTGCGGGCAAGCAGAGAAATATCTTCAAAGTAACCAAGATTTTTCTCAAAGGAGTGGTGTAGAGTTTATTGAAGATCAAAAAAATTCAAATCTATTAAATGTGACTCTGTGTGACAGAAATCTACTAGAGAATTACATGAAAGTGGTAGGAGAAAATTCTGAAATGTCTAAGATAAAGCTAGTAAATAAGCTGAACCTCTAGCTCCCATTTATTTTCCATCTCAGTGATGTCACCATGCCTGTGACAAGCTGTGTTGCCTCGCACATGGGGCTGAAAGCCTTGTATGGTAAATCCTTGTTCCCCCTTTGATTCCTCCATGCCTTATCAGAAAAGAAATGCACACACACAACTCTGCATAATACAAGGCAGTAATATTTAACAGAGCACTCCTGTGACACACACAGACGACTCATTTCTTGTTAGTATGGCAACAGCAGAAAGTCTCCAGAGGGTTGTCCAACCTTATAATGAGAGGCCTGTGTTACGCGGAGTTCTGTAGCCTCAGAAGTGGCCATGGATTCATCTCCTGCTGTGAAATTTGGCTGCTGCCTAAGGCCCTGTGGAAATCATGTTTCTTGCTATGCCCAACCACATGCAAGACTCCCTGCTGAGAAAAGCAAGGAAATTTGCTGAATTGCATTCATCTATTTCTCTCCTTCACCATCTGAGACAGACAGAAAAGGATCTGCAGGGTAGTATTTCCTTCCTAATTTTTTCTTCTGAAGAGGGAAGAAGGAGGGATGTCAGTATATTCCCAAGGATGTACTGATTGCACAAGTCAGTAAAGAACTTGATTTCAGGAGGACAGTCATACACTAGCAGATAGAGCAGAAACTGCAAACTAGGCAATGGCCAACACGTTGAAAAGAGAATGGAAGAAAGCCTTGAATATTGTCTTATCTTCAAAAGGCTCCAAGACCAGTGTAGGAGAAAAAAAGGAAGGGTGTAGTGGGAGCAATCCCTGTTCTTGTTATGATGTGCCAAAATCAATGAAACAGTAATAGTTACTTTTTTTTTTTTTAATGCATCTAATCTCATCTAGTTGATATCTACTCTATTATTTTTCACCTGGGAAATGACTTCAAGGAGCCAATGAAATCTAAGAGAGCAAATGCTGAAGAATGGGCTGTCAAATTATGTGTTGAAACCACAAAATCATTACACACACAAAATATTGGGCAACACATTTTATATGCTGCAGTGCTAAAGAGTCTAGAAAACAAGTAAATAAGAAAACTTACTAGCTTTCCCCAAAGTGTACAATTAAAGGGCTTGATCTCAAATACAAGGCATGTTAAGTATTTATTGGTATCAGAGTCCAAAATAACAGTAAACCTGGAATGAAAGAAACAGGATGTTAGATGAGTATAAACGGAAACTGCTCTTGAGAGCACAATTGATTGGGGCGGGGGGGAATTTTATTTGCTTTGTGTTCTGTTTCTTAGCTCTAATGTTTCCTATTAAAAACCTGGAAAGAGCTATTCTGGCATAAAAAGTGTATTGAAGTTAATAGAGCTCTCATAGTAAATAATTATTTGAACTGGTCAAATGAAAGATTAAACAATGCTGATGATGCTAATAGCAAAGTTTTAAAAAGCCAAGGAAAGGTAACATTTGCATGCAGGCAAAGACATGTTTTTCATTTTATTCATTTTGCTGTAGGCATAGGGAAAAGCAAGCACCAGGACAAGACTGGGGAGAGCATTACAGGGGTTTATGGCTGGAGAGACATCCTTCACAAATGAGAAAGCTTAAATTGTGTTGAGAGAAAAGAAGTCACTACATACATACATATTAAAGAGGTGTGAGCCAAGAATTATTTGAAATGGACTGGAGGGAGAGGATCACAAGAAGCCAATGCAGAAGTCAAGGATTCTTTTCTCAGTGAGTTAGAAAGGAGGAGTGTCTTGGGGACTTTATAAAGAAACAAAATCAAACAAACCAAAAAATTGAGATGTAGCTCCTACTAGAAAGTAGAAGATAATAGAGTAATGTAATAATGTGAACAAAGAAAGGGAAGAATTTCAGTTTTATAAATGTCCTCTTTTTTCTTTTTTTTTCTTTTTTTTTTTTTTTAATATATTTAGCCACATGTTTAACACAAAGAAATAGCTCATAGTGTCTGTGTGTATATGTCTATAGATATATACACACAGAGAGGTGCAGTATAAATGTTTTCAATGTAAATGTGTTGTTTCTTTTAAGGAACAATGATGAAGCACAAAAAACTTTTTAAGCCACAAAATACTACATTTGCAGATTGGTCTGTAACAGTATGTATAGATACATATGCTATCATGGATGTTTTAAGCAAAATATTATGTTCTCAGTGTATTTTGCAAATATAGCTTATGACCAGGCTGATGGCTGATAGAGCATTTGTGGGAATCCTATAGAATTCTATATTATGCTGGTTTTGCTCCTGCCACACTGCTGGGTGCACAAAGAAGAGCTAGGTGCACTTTGCTTCACATGTTATCTGCATAATAGTTTGGGTAGAATGGTAAGTATATGTAATCAAACTGCTTTTGAAAACCATTATATTTCCTGGTTCATATGAGATGATAAAATATTTATTTTCATTTTTTTCTTTTTTTCTATTGTTATTCTTTCAAATCGAATGATGATGTGAAATCATTACTTAAAGTGAAGAAATTGTCAACAAAAAGATTAGCTTTTGTTCTGAGGCAGGAAAGGAAACATACATTATTTAGATTAAATTGTTTTATATGGTGATTCTGACCTGGTGAGGCAAACAGTAGGTAGATATAGACAGTGCAACTAATACAGAACAGTCAAGTGCCGCAAAATTGAGCTTAAAGTATAAAGAAGAAAAAACCCTACTCTGGTTGGCAATTACATGAAAGTAGGAAAAACACTTCAAATATTGCTAGAATCCAGTAATTCAAGAGTATATTAATACACTTCATATGCAGTATTATGTTTTTTTACCTCCCTGGAGTCTATTTAATTTAGACCACGTGAACAAAAAGCCAAAACCTTCTTCATTAGCACTTAAAACAGCACATTTCATCACACCAATTGTCAGCTTGGCTGCAATCTCTGGATTATATTTTCCTTTTTTTTAAATTAAGTGTTATAGATGACTATTGACTTATAAATACTACTATAGCATTTCCAAATATAGTAAGTTTCTTTGCTTGTCATTTAATATTCATTATTAAAATCCTTCCTATTGCTTGGCTAGTTTTTAACTGCTGTATAAAATAATTTACTTGTCTTCCTCAGTGAATTTTTGCTATCTCAGGTGAATGATCTTCAGGGAGGTTCAGTTCAACTTCATCATAGAACAGGTGAAGGGCACCAAGTCATTGTGAACCCTACCTTTTCACAGTATTTCAGTTTACATTTTAGAGAGAAATAAAGAACATTCTAGGTAACAGCATAGTCCGATGTTATGCTTTTTATTTGTGACTTTGGGAACAAATTGCAGTGTGGGAAAAGCAGTTGAAAACATGGATAAAAGTCGAATGCAGGATTATTGTAGACCCTGTCAAAATAAATGGGAGAATATTTTTTAGTATGTAATTAAATGTCAAGATTTGTGAGTTAATGGAATTTCTGTAGTCACATCAAGGTCAGACGAGAAATTACTGTTTATGAATTATCTGAAATCTTGTATAGGCTCTTCTAGCTAGTCTTACAGCATCTATTTAGATTAGACATCTTTGCCATTTCTGATGTTTCTTCCCCATAGTTTCTGTTAACAGCAGTGTGGTTCATTTTGTCAATTCTGTAGTTGTTTGCAAAACCTTCCTTTATTTCACTGAAGAGCTTGCAATTAGCCCACTTCTCCCTATTGAGAAGCATCTTTGTAATAACAGCTTTCCTGGCAGAGCTTTTGTTAGGCAGATTTTAAAATCAGGAGTCTACAAAGGTTGGGAAAAATCCAATCATACAAAAGTTCAGCAAATCCCTTTCAAGGTCATATCAGTTAAGATTACATAGATTTTTCCACTTCAGAAAACATTAGAGTTTAGCATTTTTAGGGTCAAATTTAGAGTGCTCGAATTAATAAAATAAACCAATTCTAAATGAAATTGTTTGCTAAACTCAAAGAAAATCCTGGGCTCTTTCCCCCTTCCCCATCTTTAGTGGGGTTACCTTTCTCTCTCATGTAGCCTCTTGTATCACTTTCTTTGAAGTCGTTCACAGTGTTTGCTTTGACAGCCACTGGGTGTGGGAAGTGTAAGACTATAGCAAGTATCTCCATAGCATAATCCGCCCAGTCACTGTTGGTCACTGATCCAGCTGCATGCAGCAGCTTAATAGTCAAAGGGCATGGTAATTCCCTCCTTCTGTCTTTTCTTTCTTCCAAGGCAAAATCTTCACCTGGTGTTTTTGATTCATGCATTCTAATTATGATGGCTGCCATCATCAACCCTGTGGGTGACACTAGAAACTCTCTGAGCCAAACGCTAATACCACAGCTTGTTAAGCAACCATGTCAGCCTGATTTTAGGGCCCATTTTGCAGTTCACCGCAGGCCTATCTAAAAGCATCAGGAGTCTCCGTCTAGCAGGACAGGCTCATTGTCTTTCTAAATGTCTCCTTCTGATAAGCAGATCCAAATATGGTTCATTCACTGTGGATTTGAAGGCACAGTGGGGAACTTGGCTCACACAGTGGATACAACAAAATGCTTAATATTTTCACTTGGTATAGAGCTAAAGAACTCAATTTTCAATTTCGGGATAAAAACATTTACTCCCTGACTATGATCAAGAGTTTGAAATTTAAATCAGAAGTCTTCGAAAGCTATTTTAAGTCTCAAAGGAGCAGGCTTTCCCATACTTAGTACAAAGAAGAAAATCCTGGGTTTGTATCGGAGTTTGAGTCACACAGAATTCACACGATGACCAGAAATGTCCTTTGTTGCCTAAAGATATTGTAGAAAATTTTTCTCTGAATAATTTTGTGTGAAGTATGTGATTATAGTGGCTGTGATGTTACTAACTGCACTATGAATACTGCAGTCTGATCTGCCTTGCAAACTTTATTTGTTTTTAAATAAGTGCTACAAATGCTTTACTGCTGTATATATTTCTTTTTAATGTTTTGGCTGACCCAAGCTTTGGCAATAGAAGACAATGAATATCTTTCAGTTGCAGGAAATGAGAATTTCACAAAAAGTATACTAATGTGCCTCTATAGATTTAACTGCCTCTCTCTCACTACACAGGAATTTTGTCATCAGAATTAATAGCAATTATAAAAATGTATTAACAATATAGTGTGTTTTTCAGTTCATGCAAATAATTAAATTCGAGACTGTATCAAAATCTGGCTGCATCGAAACACTACAGCTTAGTTCTTACAAGAATCAGCAAAGGCTGAAAACAAATAGCTGGTGTTTCCTGCAGCATAAATCCACAGTTATAATATTAACTCAACACAGTTTTTGTTCTCTAAGAACAAAATCAGTTACTTTCCAATGAGGTATGTAAAAGACCTTATCTCACAGAACTATCAGTTTGAACCAGTGTGCATATGGGATGAGCTAATTTAAGAACTCCACAGGAAATTAGAGTGGTTCTTTTATTATCAACATCCATTTCCTAAATACTGTGTTGCTTTTGGCTTATATTCCATTGACCTATAATAATGATGCTGGAGACTTATTTCATCTACATGTAAGTTGGCAAACTGGCAGCCATGCCTATCTGTAACCTTACTTGTGGAGATAGCCAAAAAGCTCATTCTGATGCAGAAAAATCTAGTATTCTGTAGCCTATGTTCCCTTTAGTGATTTTCCCTTCATGTGTAACACATTATTGGAAAACTTCTTCCCCCTTATATATTCTCAAAGGATTTATAGGAAGAGAGCATCTCCAATATACATGATAATTGCGCTTTGGCTAATGTGTATATTTTTTCCATTTTTGAAGTGTAGATTCTCTACTGTAACCAAGAAACCATGGCAAACCTTTGTTTGTGTCTGCACAAGGCAAAAAAAAAAAAAACAAACCAGACTTGTTTGTGACACAAAGGTGCTACATCCCACAAAAATTATGTATCTCTCTAAATGTTAAATTTAACTGAACAGGCAGAATTTCCATTCCCCTTATTTTCCATCCACATTTTCTCTATTATGTCTGGGAGGCTTTTTAACATAATATAAAAACCTGACAGAAACCCAAGTACAGCATGGGGTAAAAGCTGTGCAAGTTAGTGTGGAACTACAAGTGGCAAAATAACAGGGTATGTGAACTTAAAAAAATAAGAGGTATTGGTAGATGTCTGAAATTACCCAAAGAGAACAGGATCATTTGGAAATAATATAATATAATATGAGATATTTTGTCGGCGTTAAAAGACAGTAATGGCCTAAGGATTCGCTCCGATTGCAGTGGTATAGATCCATTTATGGAGATTTGTATTAATCTGGATCTGCTAAAGTGGTTTGTTAACCTTCATCTTATTTGAATTATATTTACTCTGGGATAGACAGGACCTAACAGTGTAAACTTGAGTCCAACATCTTTTTCTCTTCTTCATTATCCTAAAACATAAAACATCTCTTCTTCTTAGGAAGATATCTTCCATCACTGCAAAGATTTTGTAGATTTGTGTTAGGATTTAACACAGTCACTTCCAAAGTGAATCAGACAAAATACTTCAGCATTGATATTTAAGGGTCGAGCAAATGACTTCATGAAAACTTCACAGAGGAGTCCTTCATCCCCAGTAAGTTAGCATGCCATGAAAAAGCAAAACCCAGCAGTGATTATAACTAACATTTGTTCTTAACATATACAAACTCTTGTATGTAAGCAAGTCTAGTATATTTCCATATTACTTTTTATGAAATACTGGTTATGATTTCAATACTCATGGTCCAGTCTGCATGCTGTCAATCAAAGTATCTTGTTTGGACTTTGTTATCTCCCTTCATTCTTTCCAGCAGGCTGCAGGCTGCTTTCAGGTCTCAGAAGATATAAGCCTTTCCTTTAAAAATAACCAAGAGCTTAGCAATGAATAGTGCTGCTGCCTCAATTCCTTCCATTATAAAGTCGTGCCTAATGCATTTCACTTTACTTTTCATTTCCTTTGTAGTGCTGAGATGTGGGAAAATTAAGATTTGTGGTACTCCATATTCAAGCATATATTTGAGACTTGCAGCTTGCAGCATTCTCACATGATCTCAGCTATTAGTGAATGTAAAAGAAGCTTCTACCCATCTCCTTCGTCCTATTTGCTGAACTAATAGAACAGTGGGAGAAATTTTCCATGCATATTGTGAAGAAATAGCAGCTTAGTTCAAGGATTTTTTTTGGTTTACCATAGGTCGAGGGAGAGGACGGGAGTCTAGAAATTTTATAATTTTTTCTTTACAACTTTCTGCCTGGACTTAGGTCTCTAAGAATGTTATTATCCTCTTCTGGTGAAGGTGATGGCAAAGAGCTGTTAATTTCTTCTATAATCTCATTTTAACAAGATCGTGTTGGATGACTGTAGAAAAAGTAACATATGTACTTTATAGGAAAACTTTGGGGGAAAAAAACAACCACAAAGCATTCATTTGGGTACTCATCAGTCATTGAAAACTTACTGTTACAGTAGACTGTTAAATTTAAGGCCAATAAGGAGCTATCAAAGGAGATACTAGAGATTGCCATAATACATGCAAGTCCTAAGCATAATATTCTTTATAGAACTGAAGGATCAAATTGTGTGGCAGCTCTTTGCAGTATATCCTCCGTTCTTATATATAGCTAGCACTGAAGAATCAATTTTCATAAGACAAATATTTTTATTACTATGTGCATGAGCTTCTACATTCTGTGAGAAAGTAGAAGTGTCCTTGATGTGTCTCTCAACACCCAACAGTATTGGGAAGAAAAGTCTGAAAAAATAAATCTCATCTCTTTTCTCCTTCTTTTTTTTTTTTTTTTTTTATCCTTTTGTGCTGATAAATAGAAGGAATTGTTGTAGCTGTTGTTTTTAAGTCAGAGGTGCTTTAGCAACTTTCTTGAACTTCTTTAGCCAATGAATGTTTTGTCCTTAACTCCTAAAACTGATATCTCACTTTTGCACTTAGGATATATGTGACACCTCACATTTCAAAAAGATTTAGAATAGTATAAGATATATTATATGCAATGAGAAAGGATCAGAAAAAATCCCTCTGTTTTTTCCAAACATAATGAAGCTGGTAAAAAAAGCAGCTCATCAAAGATGTAAATGTAACTGCATTACTAAGTTCTCATTTTCTGAGTAGGAGCAATTAAATAAACTTGAAACTAGTGGCTATAATCCTCAAGGTTGGATATGATTAATACAGCAAGTGATAGCCTGCTGATTCTGAAGTAAAAAGCTGAATAAATGCATGTTGCCATTTTCAGCAATAAAGTAATAAGCAGTTTAGAGTAAATGTGATTGGCATAAAATAATGTTAAAAACAATGTCAAATACACTCATGAAGCAACTATTGATGTCAAATTTGCAAAATAGGATAGCTTTCCAACAAATATATCCACAGTTTAAACCACAGTTAGGATGACAGATATGGTAACAAATTATTCATGGCAAATTTAAATTATGTCCCAACTAGTAACACAATTGCAATACTTATTTAATCAAAGCATGATCATTGTTTTACAATTACTCTTAAAAACTTCCCTAAAACCAAATACATACTATTTGTACAAATGTAATAGCTGAGCTATGCAAGCAATTGGAAAGCTTACACAGCATCCAAGGGAGTAAAGAATGTAGAAGAATTTGGCATATCAAATCTTTGCAATACAGTAGTTCACTAAGCAAACACTGTTAAACAGAACTACTGGTGTATTAAAGAAAGCAGAGACTGATATTTGATATCTCAAACCTCAAAATTAGCTTACAAGAAACAGTAAAGCTGGTAGCCACTGAAATTGCATAGGATAATTAAAATAGGTAGTTTCCTTTCCAGTATGGCATGTTTCTGGAAGTGCTTTAACTCTTAGGAATATAACAGTGGCCACAGTGTGTCAGGCAATGGTTCCATCTGAGTCTGTCACTTAGAGTAGCCATGCATGGATACAAAAGGAAAAAGAGTAATGCAGGCATGTGATTCTTCCCCTAATATTCTCCCAATTACCAACTGTTTTAAGTTTAGAATCACATAAAGACAGATATGGTTGTATGCATTTAGTTATTTGTGGGTCTTTCTTCTGCCTTCCTTTTCCCATCTCCCCTTGAGGCCATGTAGACTTTGCATATGCATACCCTTCCCTAGAAAGGACTTTGATAACTACCCTTTCCTTTCATTTGGAATGTACCTCTGGTTTTATTATTCGTCCCCAGTTCTTGTATTGTAAGAGATGACCTGTCCCTACACACCAACTCAATGCTTCTTTTGATGTTGTAGACTTCTGAAATCCATACAAATACATCTTTTAACAGATGGATGAACCCTAGCCTATGCTGTTCTTCCTCATAAAGCAGCACTTCCATACTTCCTATACTTAGTGAACTCCGTTCTGAACCTTTCTGAGATTTCTGAGATGGGGGATACATGTGGGATGCAAGGTGTGGCAAAGCAATAACTTTTGGATACAATGAAAATAGTACAATGCTGCCCATTGCATTGTGGTCTAGTCCTAATACTTGTATTACTTTCTGACTGCTGCTAACCTTAACTTGCCCTTTGGTAATGGATTTTTGTGAAAAGTCAGTTGGAGATTAATGTTATCTCAACCAAACCATTTTATAGCTCAGGTGTCTCAAGACACATGCTTCATGATTCTTCTAAAAAGCTTCGGGATTTGCCTTTGCAATAACTATTTTTCCCAAGTAGAGGACATCTATTCACGTGACCATTCATCAGAATATTTATTTACCTGACACAGACATCAAGATTACACACAGGTGTGAAGTTCCTCAGATTTCTCCTCCCCTCCCTCATGCCCTCTGGTATCAAGACAGATTTAAAGAAGAGATTTTATGCTATCACTAATAGTACAGCCATTTCACCTCTGGGTTCTCTTAGAAACCCTGAGCGAGTGCCACATGATCCCATGTGTTTATTGCCTTTCAATTTTGTCAGTGTTTTCTGCAACAAATTCTACAGTCTCTGTAATGTTAGATCCTTTCATGACTCACTTCCACAATGAATGCAGGGAATTTTTTTAATTTTTTTTTTTTTTTTTCCCCCTCTGGAATAGCCTTAGCTTGTCTGACACTCCTTTTGTACCCTTCTCATCGACTGCCACTACAGAATCTCTGGCATGTGTATTTCTCCTGATAAATTTCAAGGAAGATTTGTTATTATGACCTGTTTCTTTCTTCTACTACTTGCTCCTTAAACTCCCTTTTTAGACTGTTTGTTTATGCTTTTACATTTAATCTGCCAGAGTTCATTGTTCTTTCTAATGTCTTCATTTTAATATGAAGTATTTGAAGGGTGCTTCCTTCTTTGTCATAACCTCCTTAACCCTTTTTTCATTGTTAATATGCACCTGTTATTTTTTTTCACAATATAGTATCTTTAAATAATTTCCATATTATAATTCCTATACTGTTTGTAAAGATTGCCCTCTGTAGCTTCTTTTCAATGTGTCCTCATCTTTATTCTTGAAAAGCTTGGAAAACATGGTTCCTGAAATCTTCAAGATTAAGAAGGATACTGTTTCACAGTGGGAAGCATATATTTGACATATTGCAGCATCATTTTCCATAATTTATGCAGACTGGGGTTATAATGACAATGTTATATTTATTTTTCAATTCTCTTACAGAAGAAAAATATCAGCATATACCAGAAGGAAATATTAAATATTACTAATATTTACTTAATATTAAAAAAAATTTACTAAATATTAAAAAAAAAAACCAAAAAAACCCCAAAACAAACAAAAAAACCCCTGTTTTCTGACCTTCATTAGAAAGTTTCAAATTTTGATCTAGTACTTCAGTAAAATATCCCTGATAACAGGGATATATCAGAGTTGCTGGTACAGTCTGTTGCCCAACAAAGGAACCATTTCAGTTTTCCAGGTGAGATATTTTAGTTTTAACAGTGTATACATGCTGTCTTGACACCCGGGCAGCCATTCCTTCCTTGGTTTCTAAATTATGGCAGAAATATTTCTCATCGATTGCAATTTTACAGCCATTTCAAAGCTCAGCTTTGGCCCCATGGTTTCACTGTGCCTGTACAATTGAGGAGAATAGCTTCTGTGATGGGTACTATTATGGCTATTGTGTTTCTGTGAGGTGGACCTAAGTCTCTACTGAAGCTGGACAAGATGCATAAATGTAAGCAGGCCTGTGGCTATTCCTGAAGTATACCTGTGAACTACCAAGATGCAAAGAACATGCTGTTTTCCCTGTTCCATGCAGGCTATGAAAATATACAATTTTTTAAAAGATTACGTATTTGCACCACTGGCGTATCATTAATACTTAATTTGAAGAAGCAGGCTATGTAGAAAGAGGCTTTGCATCAGAAATCCTGAGTTTATGTCATTAAATAATCATCCTCTGATTGTTTGAAATCAAAAGCTAAGTGTCTTTTGGCCATATTACAATTTCTGAGGTATGATTCTTTGTTTGGGTGCTTTTTCCCTGCAGAATTTAAATTCATGGAGTGAACTTCTGTGGTTATAGAATACCTATTTTGTGAGATTTATCATCTTATGTATTTATCATATCTTACATACTTAAACTGTATATTGTTACACAGAATTTTTGGGAACAGAAAGTTTCAGAAACCAGTTTCACAGCAACCACTCCTCCTTCTGCTTCTCCAAGCAGTATTGGCGAAGTAGTAGTATAAAATGAATTTTTATTAACATCTCTTTCAATATGATTTTACAAACTATGGACAGTTCTTTCCCTGACTTTTTGTCATTGTTTAACCCCAGCTGGCAACAAAGCCCCACACAGCCACTCGCTCACTCCCCTTTGGTGAGATGATTGAGAGAATAGGAAGGGTAAAATTGAGATAATTGATAAAAATTGAGATTGAGATAAAGACCATTTAATAGATAAAGCAAAACCAGCATGTGCAAGCAAACAAAGCAAGGAATTCATTCACTACTTCCCATTGGCAGACAGGAAGGATGGCAAACTTCCCATCTCCATGAAAGCAGGGCTCCAATATGCATAATGGTTACATGGGAAGGCAAACACCATCACTCCCAGCTTCTTCCCCTGCCGCCTTCTTCCCCTAGCTTTATGCACTGAGTAAGCATCATATGGTATGGGATATCCCTTTCATCAATTGGAGTTGGCTGTCCCAGCTGTGTCCCCTCCCAACTTCTTGTGTACCCCCAGCCTACTGGGGACAGAAAAGGCCTTGACTCTGTGTAAGCACTGCTCAGCAGTGATGAAAACATCCTTGCGTTATCAACACTGTTTACAGCACAAATCCAAACCATAGCCCTGTACTAGCAACAAACTGATGGCTTAGATACTTACATTTTCAAGTACTTCAAGCACAGATTTCTCCTTGGCCAAGAAAGGAATCTTTGTTATGCAAGCTTGAAATTTTCTGGAAAGTAGTTTTTGTTGTGCTGCCTGTACCACTTTTCATTCCCCATTCCTATGTAGTAGAATATAAGCACATGTGGTCATAAACACTCTCAATTCCTTCTGCACAGATTATATATTGTGCTTATTTTAGCTTTGTTTAATAATATTTGGGAAGTGCTGAATTTAATTCTAGTCCAAATAGGAAATAGTTAACCTCTAGCAGACATACTCCTGTTGGAGATGAAGGTAGTTTTACTCTTTGTGTGTCTTCAGTGAACTCAATGGTTTTAAAATTCTCCTTAAAGTTCCAATTTTGACCTTGTTGGGATCTATCGTTTGCTTTCCTAACTCTAGCAAGGGATCCTCCACTTCCTTTCTAGGCAATTTAATAGAGCTTTTTATCTACCAAAGTCTCTTTTATTCTTCAAATTAAACTCATCTGTGCCTCTAAAAGCTCTATTCAAACTACATTAATAGAAAAATGGGTGTAGCTAAAAAGAACTACAATTTTTAGAAAGGAATCAGTTGGTCTAAGGAGCTCAGAGCTTTGCACTACTACACAGTTTCTCAAAATTTTCTCACATCCAGCCACATTGATCTTTAGGCCACGTATACCAAAGGTTTGTCTGCAGGCACTCGGGAGACATTTCCTCACTTTGTCTCATTCCTCCATCTTCTACTATCCTCCTTTAACCTCTCTTTGAAGATCAGGCTATACGCTTTTTTTAATGAAGCATGAAATTCTCAATCACTCAAAAAAGAGTACTGGGAATTTACAAATATAATAAGTGGCGTGAAACTCATTTTTTCACTTTGCTTTCCTAATTCCTATTAATGTTTATTGAAAGAGCAGGTGTTTCATTCTTTCTATGTACATAGATATTTCCAAATATCTATGTATATATGGATCTCTCCATGAAGACAGTTATTTGCTACTCTGAACAGACATCACTATTTCAAGCTGCTTTTCATACACTGCATTTTCTAGGTCACTGAGACCTCATTAGTTATGTCAGAACTGTGTTTGCCAATTCCTAGCAGTTGTAAGCCTGAAGAAAGTATTCTATCCAAGTCTTTAAGCTTCATTCAAATGGCATGTAGTTTGTTGTTGTTTTTCATTACATGTCAATGTATCTGTAAATCTGGGGAAAAAAAGTCTATCCAGAATGTTTCTGGCTTTAATAAAAGCTACAATCCTCCGATTATGACATTTTTAGAAGGGTTCGGACAGGAGTACTGCAATTCAAAGTGACTATACTTTCATCATTGTACATTAAAATTTTCCCTTGAGTTATTTTATTAATTTCTAATACTCCTTCTAAGGTTAGTTTCATTAAATTGCCTTAATACTGAGTGCACATTTGGAAGTCAGCTTTCAGTCAAGCACATTACATTTTAAATCTAATTTATAAACACATTTCAGGAAACAGCAGTTTTATAGTTCTCTGATCACCCAAAATATACTGTTATGAATACGCTGTAACTTTGGGGGGGGGTTCCTCCATGACTGCATCTGCTCAACATTACATTGAGAATATAGATTATCTTCTGGGTTAATACAGTCCCTATAGACTTGAAACTATATTGTGTAAAAAAAAAAAAAAAAATCTGTATTCAGACTTTAATCAAAGATGAAAAGGATGAAACAAGCGGTCCCCGTAGCCATTCAATGGAACTGGGTATTGTACATTCAAGAATGGCACCAGGAACCCCCATGGGGAAGTGACAGGATGAGACTAGGAAATATTTGTGACTAAGAATATACAAAGAGCATTTTTTCACTGCGTAATGTAAACAGGTTCAAATTAGCCTTACTATAGCATTTCCCCTGGGAGCCACCTAAATATTTTAACAAGAAAATTATAGAAAGAGAACAAAAAATCTACCACGACTTCTGGTATCCAACCACAGGTAAAAAATTGATTATAGTTCTGCTGGTTTCAGAGGTTTGTAGACAACAATTTATAACATTTCTAAGTTTCAGCCTGACATTGAAAATGTAAGTTGTTTCAATAGGAGTTTAGATTTTAGAGACAGTTCATAGTAAAGTTAAGATTCTATCTCTTCATAGCACTTTTACATAGTTAAATGTAGAACAGATTATATTTATACTACCTCTTATCATTGAAGAACAGAATGTAAATATAGTTTCATTGCCAGTTGTTCTCTGTCTATTTTTATGCATAATTGTTTTTTCTGATAATATAACTTCATGACGTTTTAGAAAGCATACAGTGCTAATTCACAGCAGTATTTAAAGTATAGGGCAGAATCGTCAACTGTAATTGAATTCATCAGAATGTTATCTAACTTAATTCAAAAGTTCACATAAAATTACATGAATTAAAATATATCTAAACTTATATTTATAGATAATATTTAGTTCTAAATATAGACAAC